>JALNIO010000051.1:0-10452 GCA_023509875.1 Rugonectria rugulosa
TTTTTTTTTTTCTCGTTAGATATTTCATATAAACTTGATATCCTGATCAAATATTTCAGACATACAGGTGTGTGAATAGAAGGATCTCCAAATGGCTGGTTGTCGTCCCTTCCGCTGTTATGGAAGCTTTTTTGCAAGACAAACTTGCTTACCAACCCCACCAGAATTTTCTACCTGAATGAGCGTTCTCGTCCCCACCAAAATTTCGACCACATTCATACTTTGATCGTAAACACAGCCAACTGCCTCGTACTGCGATACAACTCCCGCGCTCAAGATGACGATGGCCACCAAGGAAGTTGTGAACCGCATGCCTGACTATGACAAGGGATCGAATGACGACCTCGATGCTGGCTCCGGCGACACCATCGAGGAGCGCTGCTTCTCCGCCGCCCTCATCTGCCTCGAGGGTCATTACACGCAGTCCCCTCCCATGGGCCCCCAAACGGCCGCGAGGGTGAATTCCATGATCTCCAAGACCCTTGAAAAGACACACACCCTTAGGAAGGCTCGGTATGCTTCCCCGGCTTCGACCTGGACTTGGAGTACCCGCTTACCCGTGCCTTTAGTGAAGCCCTGTCAAGGAATGTTGCAATCTGGATCTGGCTTACCAGGATTTTCGCGGCTGCTATTCCCAGTTTGACCACGAGGTCTGTTGGACCATTATCGAGCCTGAATGATCCGGAAAAGGGCGTGACTCCCCAGGAGAGCACGGCTCTCATTGTGATGAACCATGCGTCCATCAAGGAAGACCTCGGTGCCCTCATCAAGCTCATGCATATCGCTCGAAATCTGCTCGTCAACGCAGACCCGGAAGTGCCTCAGGACATATGTGCAGCTGTTCATTTCGATCAAATGGTCTATCAAACCATCATTCTCTGTGTGAACGTTACGAGCAAAGGTTACGATGGCGAAATCCTCGATGAGAACCAAAGGATAAAACTTGGCGACATTACAGAACTATGTATGTTGACTTGTCACCATGTATTGCAGATTTGACGGCAACTGACAGTTTGTAGACAAGAAGCTTCTCGTGACGGCCCTCCAGCAGGCTCACAACTGGACTGCCAAGCATGATCGAAACAAGATGTCATTTTGGTTCGACGTGCTATTTGACGATGACGAGACCATCGAAGAATCTGAAGAAGGAATGGGCGATGGCTCGGGATTCCGCCCAGAAGTCGCCAAGCAACAAGTTCAACACTGGCTCGACCGCAACTCGAGAATGTGCGATACGGCAAGGAAGTTGCTGAAGGACTATGCGCAGAATCATGCCAACAAACCACCAGGGAACCTTGCTGCTATTCGACCGCTGGCGTGGAACTGGCTCCCAGACGGTTCAGTGGATGTTCAGGGTGACATAGAGCACAGCGAGGAGAAGATCAATCCCGTTTGGAAGCCGGACGAAACCGATAAGTTCGAACAAGATCGCGCTTACGGGCGAGTCTCCCGCGAAATTGATACCTGGTGGTTGCGCGCACGCGATCCCAACTACGAGGACTGGCTTGTGGGTATGCCCTCTGTAGAATTCGCACAGAACCGCACAGAGCACTGCCGAAACAACCTGGTGCATCGCTATTCTCATTATGGGACAGAGGGGTCGCCGCCACCTGGAGTTGACGAGGACCTTTCGGATCACGAACACTGCCACCATCACTGCGACCACGATCATACAGACGAAGAACATGACCATGATCATGAACACGATCTTGATCACGATCATGAGGATGACGATCAGTCCCATGATCACGAGCACGAAGATGACTGCGACTGCGAATGCGAACATCACCATCATCATCACCACCATCACCACCACCACCATCATCATGATGATTGCTCTCACGATTATGTCGATGATATGATGGACGACGACGAAGCTGATGATGATGAATCCTATGGAGAGGGTCCTCTGACTGGATTATTGACGGAAGTACCCAACATTCTCGACCCCAAGCAGATTGAGGCCTTGCACATGATAGTCAAGTCTTGCATCCTCGATAATGCGGGATCTGGTCTGACACGTGCTGGAGAGAATCTACAAAAGACCAGGTGCAGAATGTTTCTGGCTCTCGATTGCGGAAAGAGCCTGCTTCGAGAGATGCTGGTCTTTATTGCAGTATGGGAGAAGGATGAGCAGTCTCTCATTTTCCAGGTGACAACCCAGATTATTGAGGCGCTTCATCATAGTGCTCTGATTCCGTACGCCTGGAACTCGCTGCGAATACAAAAGGACATCATCTCACCTGCGCAAACCGTTCTTTTGAGATTGGTGAACCACATGTTCCGAGCTCGCATCAACAACCAGTCCTCGTCACAGGAGTCCAAGGACAATACCAGGGACATCAAGCTGGTGCACTTTTTCTTCAGCTTCTTCCGCAGCCGCATAGTACCCGACTGCGCAGCCCTCATGCACCTGCAGGCTCAAATCCGCGAGGATAGCGCCGATCCTTCGGAATTTCCCGTTGATAGCTGGGACATGGAGAGAGCGAAAGATGGGCTCGCTCAATATCTCGACTTTCTGACGACAGTCGCTGAGATGCTGGACACGAGGGCGAAGCTCATCGAGTGGGAGGCTGTGTATGATTTGATCACGATCCTGACAGGGCTCGAAGCTGGCGTACCGAAGAAGCCTCTGATTGAGCTGCCTAAGCGGTCACCCCGCAGCGAGAATGGGGTCAATCCAATGGTCGAGAGACCGTACTCGACGGGGGATGAGAACCATTCTCCGTCACCGCCGCCCCCACCACTGCAAGAGCCTGCACACAAGTTCCCCTGGTCTGGAATCAAAGGGCAGATCTTCACCATCATTGCGACACTGTTGCAACCTCCGCCGGGTCAGAGCAGCCCCGGCAACCCCGACGTGCAGATGCAGATGGTCAAATACAATGGGATCGTACCATTGCTAAACTGCTGCGCTTACGACGACCACAACCCCTTTGCGAAGGAGCGGGTAACGATTTGTCTCAAATGGTTGCTGGACGGATGCGAGGCCGCAAACAATTTCTTCAGAGAACTGGTCAACCTGGCGCCTCAGCCGAACCTGCGTCCGCCGCCTGGCGGCACAACCGTCTCCACCATCCGAGTCGATGGGATACAGGGGGACGTCAAGGTGCAAGTACAGTCGAGCCAAGCTGGGCCGGGAGCACAAGACGTCAACGACATTGTAGGTGGCACGGGTCGACTGAACCTCAGCCAGCCGAGCGGTCGCGGTAGCCTTGAGGACGACTTTATGGCCTGAATTGGGAGTGGTTACTATGCAGCGGTGTTTGGATGGCTCAGCCCCCATGCAGGGGCATCAGAAGGTTGCAGCCATCAGCATGCGATATGCGCTGAGGATTGTTTGATGACATAAGGGAGGCAGAGTTATTTGTCATTCCCAAAATACATGTATTATACGGATACAAGACGGTGCAGCAGAGTCGCAGTGATTGGTAAACCAATAGCGAAAGTCGTCTTTTGAGACTATTTCCCCCTCGTCGTGCAAGCTTACTACCCATTCCTTGGTGCATGGGATGATTCACGCACGGTGCTACTGATCTCCCGGTAGGTCCAATGAAGGCTCTGAGCTCATTCGTTCATGAGCAGAGCTCTGCTCACTCGTTCATGAGCAGAAGCTCACACGAGTCAAACAAGCTCTCTCTCTTTTGCGCATTGCTTGGAAAGGTGTTAACAAACCGAGAACTCGTAATAAGAAAGGCCCCGTGCAATCCTTGCCTCTGAGGAGCTTCCAGAAGTCCCAAGAATCCTTCGCGTCTTCGCCAGTTCGCCGCGGGACGATGGCACGGGAAGCCGTCTTATCCAGCCCGGCCCTTGTTTCTTTTCCCCTTCCCTGACCAAAGCCATGTGGCAGGTAAGGAGAGGAGGGGTTCGCTTCAAAAAAGGAATGGGCTGTTTGAGTAGCGGAGGGGCAGAGAGGGAGGGGGCCGCGGGCGAGGCAGACGGGCCTCAGATGGACCTAGCAGCGCCGCCGATCCTGGAGAAGGCCAGTCGGGGGAAAAGTTAGTGAGGCCTCCCTGGGCGTGCGAACCGTCCGCGAGTATGACAAGGTCAGGGTCTTTTTTTCCTTTTGGTCAGAAGGTAGGACTGGGACTGGCGGTGACGGAGTTGGTTTTTTGAGGCCCCTCGATCGGTTTGGTGGTGGTAGTGGTGTTTTTCCGCATTTTCTAAAAAACACCATGACGGACCTGGTTTACAAAGTAAGATGCAGCTCGTAACCCCCCCATTTACTAAGGGCAGCCCGGAAGCGCCGTTGGAAGCGGGGAAGCGAACGAACTCAGGTCGCCGCCCGGCCGCTGAGGCTGAACGGTTGACGGGTGAGTCCAACCTCAAAATTGCGGCGAACGGCACCGGTGCGTATTACTCTTACTCTGATGTATTCATTCGCTTTCCGGCCTGGTGTCTGAGAAGGTCTGATTCTCGGCGTCGCTTGGGGAATTGGACATGGCCGATCCTCTGTTCCCAAGGATCAGACGGCTGAAAGTGTGGATGGCACCCACGCCGTTTGGGACCGTCTGGGCACGAAAGAGGAAGAAAGAAGCTCCTGTGTGTTGCTTCATTGATACTTAGGGCCAAGGCTGGAACATGGGGGAAAGAAAGATGCGGTCGGCTCAGAGGGACGCATACTACCTGGATGTGCACATATACACATACACATACACACACTCTCTCACACCCTTCTTCCTTATTGCTATACGAGTATGTCGGCGCTTTTAAAGCCCCCAACATGCTCGGCCCCCAAAAAAGCACAGTCGTGGAACCTGTGGCAGATGACGAGGCACCTGACGGCGGAAGAGAAGGCTGCTGTCTGCCTCGTGTCGCATTGGAGGGCTACGGCGGCGGCACATGCAGCGAGTCCGAAATGGATAGAGAAAATAGGCGGATGGGGGAAAGGGCTTGAGCTGGACGTCACTGGAAGGGCATCCTTTACTGGTTGACATTAGACTCACCGCTTTGCTTTGCTGAGTGCAGAATGCTCTGCAAAGGGATGTCTAATTCTCGTTATCAGGCGATTGGACGAGAATGGTCTCGTCTTCAAACAAACCGTCTCTCAGGCTTGGCCTCAACACGGCCTTGCAATAAGCCCAACCGCCCAGTCCTCCCTCCACTCCCCGTCTTCAAGGATTCTTTTCTTTTTCCCTCCTCTTTTTCTCGCTTCTCGTTTCTTTTTTTCTTCCCTTCCCAACCCCTCGTTCCCGATAGGCTGCACATTTTTAAGGATATGGCGTGCATCATTAACGATCAACATGGGTTCAGCTGGGCGGGGGAGGGGGGGGAATGCAGAAGCGTCTAATGCAGGAAAGAGTAAGGTTCCTTGCTGCTTGCTCACCCCGTCACACACCCTTCTCTCTCGACCACCCGCCACTAACGCGCAGTACGGTACTCCGTAGTCCGTACCTATGTACTATTCCGAAGCCTGGCCCGGTCTTGCGAGGGTAGGAAGGGGGTCTAGAGACAGGCCTGTACATGATGTGTGAGTGGGCGCCGGCGGAAGAGCGAGCGGAAGAGGGAGGGAGGGAGGGAGGAAGGGAGGGAGGGTGCAGAGAGACAGTGCGGAAGAGCGCCTCTCCCAGCCGCCTCTCCCTCTCCCTCTCTCAGCCGCCAGTCCCAACAGCGGACGAGGTTGCGCCTCTTTCCTCCCCCAAGCTGAAAGTCAGTTCCTGTCAGCAAGAAAAAAATTAAACGCAGATTGACTGGGAATCAAGGACAAGGCCCGTCGTATGGCTTGCCGCCGTTCGTTCGTCTGGCCATTACCGGTAGATCACGCGTCGGCCCGTCTTGCGTCTTGCGCCATCCGCCATCGCCTGCTTTTCTCCTTGGCTAGTGCTCCTCTTCCAGTGGTGCTTGTCACGGATTACGGTTTACGGTTATGTACAAAAGTTCTCGGTTTCGGAGTGTATTGCAGGACAATGGAGAGAGAGGGAGTGAAGTGATTGCAGGAACTCGACCGAGGACGAAAAGAGTGCAGATGCAGGAGAGCAAAACCTGTGCATCCTTTCAGCTGGGCTTCGGGTTGAGTCCTCGGGTCCGAGTCCAGTCGAGTCCAGTCGAATCCAGCCCAGTCTCGTACTGTATGCAGTTTACCGCCGTGTTGGTCCTGACGGTGGCGGCCCTACATGCTCACCCATGTCAGCCCGCCCCCAAGGGAACAGAAAAAAAAAAGAGTAGGCCCTGGGAAATCTCACAGTGAATCCAATTCCTCTTCGGGTTTGACTTGGTGATGCTTATTCCGCAGTATGGTCGTATCGACTGCGGCGCAAAGAAGCTGTCATTGCCCCAATTGGTATCCGGAGGCGAACATACATGGCACCCGACACACACTCTCTCCCTGGGATTGTCTCAATCGGGGAGGATGGACCTGGAGAGGTTGGAGGCGGGATACCCCATACAGAGTAGAAGGAAAAGGAGGAGCAGGAGCAGGCGGAGGGAGGAGGGGAACCGGGGTCGTGTCTCTCCCGACCTCAACCACATTGGTTGACTGGGTAGGGTGTATCTAGTTAGAAGCGCTCCCTCCCCAGCCTGATTCTCTTCTTCTGGTTCAGCTCTGCATGGCCAAGGAAGGTATCGACACTGTGGATAGGGCCTTGTCGAAAGATAGTTAGTTCGGCTGGTGACCTATGCAAGCCTGTCACATACAGTACGCACTACGCACATCGCATAGAATGAGTTGAGGCTCTGCGTGCCCATTTTGAGGGTTCCGCGGTCCCCCCGCCTCCTCCTAGACCATCTAGCTGAGCCGGACAACTGAGAATAATACCTGGTTGACACCCCCAATTGTGTCTTTTGTCCTCTTGTCCTTACTTTTGTTTCCCTTTTTTTCCCCTTTCCTGCGCTGATTCGGACCCCCTCACTGCTAGTTTCCTACCAAAGCTCAGCCCGTTGCCTATTGAGAGGACGACCAAGGCATTCTGCTACGGGTTGCTTCATATATTCCTACTTTAGAATACTTCTCCCCTCCCCCTCTCCTTCGGCGTCTCCGTGGATTGGCCAAGCTTCTGCAAGGCTGGCGCATTTACCTCTACCATCGACTGAACCCCTCGCTGCTGCTGCTTACGCCCCCTTCCCTCCCCCCCTTACCGTTCTTTCGAGCCCGCGATGAACCTTTACAATGGCAAACCTGTGTGCGAGCATCGACCGTCGGCTGGGAACTTGTGTCGTGAGCCTGGTCAGAGATCCCATTCCGGCTGAGCAAAGCGGCGGAGAAGAGGTGACTTGTTGCCCCGACGTGTGCCTCCTTGTTTTTGACCCAATCACCCATCATGCCCCTCCCCCTCGGCTGTTGATGGAAGTTTTGACTGTACTGATGTACTCTGACTGGACGAAAATGTGCTGCCCGTCGCGCGGCAGACAAGGGGCTATTGTTTAGCCCCGTTTGCCTCGTCTTCCTTGACAGAAGAATGCCCTCCATCCCATAAGGCAGCGAAGCCATCAAGCATTGGCCTTGTTACTGACGGTACATGTTACTTTTGGTGCTTACCTACGTATTTCTTGGTTGACAGTGCTGCGAAACTGACTACGTAGTTCCCCCCTCTCCTCTCACCGCGCCCCCCCTCGCCGTACCCCGTGCTGGATAACGATCACAGGGAACAGCCTCAGCGTGCCTTTGAAGAACGCCTTGCTTAGTGATCCGAATATCTCAACCTACTCTTGGTTTCTGTAACTTTGCCATTTATTTTTTTCCTCCTCCGTACCCAGACTTTTGGTTGTTGCGTTATCCCCTACCTCAGTTTTGTGCCCGACGTTTTTCTCCATCCATCCCCTCCGTCCTCAAGAAGAGTCATCGCACTTCCATCTTTCTTCTTTAACCTATCAGTTTCACGGGAGAGAAAGGGAAAAAAAAATCATTTCTTTCAACTCCTATTTCATTCCACGTCGTCGTCGCTGCCAGCATCACCGAAAAGCTGGTCCGGCATTTCCCTCACCCCTCCCCTCCATGCAACTAGGCAACGTCAAGAGGTTGAAACAGGAATCATCCATCTCGTGGTACATTCATAAACACTACGGAAGGTGATCCATCCCCCATGGACCTCGTGCAGAGATTCTAGAGGACCCCTGGACAACTCATCGACCTCCCTCCTCCTCCGGTAGCACCTCTGTCCCGCCCGCCGCCGCCGTCTTTCAACCTAGCCAGACACCAACCCATACAGTGAGAGACGCCCTGCAAGTCCTGAGATGCCACGGCACCCCAAGACTTATCTTAGAGAGCAAGAGATGTGGAATAATAGGTCAAAGAACCAGCGGAATATCCAGCCCAATATCCAGCCCAACTCAGCGCCTCAGCCCCCGACCCCGGCAAACTCGCTGCGAGACATGCATAACCTGAACGGCGCGCGACGAACTCCACGCCGTCACCGAGGTCCTCAGGTCCTGCAAGGTTCCTGTGAGCTTCAGGCGTCCGACGGCACCTTGGACTCCTACGGGGTGAAGGTGGACATGGGACGGAAACGGGCCTCGGACGTAGACGTCAAGGAAAGCTTTGCTGAGGCTCTTGGGCTCCCGATCAAACGCTGGGGTAGGAAGGTGTATCGCACCCGAAATAAAAAGAAGATACAAGGCATCGGGACAACCACTCTGCAGTTTAGGGCTGTCGATGGAACTCTCAGATCAATGCATGCTCTGGTCTGGAGAGACACCAACATCGACTTTGACATTAGCATCCATCGCAGCATCTCGGGACAACTCGTCAGACCCGGTAAGAGATAGATTAAAGCCCTGACAACTCTTTGCTCGTGAAAGCAAGAAAAAAAAAAAGTACTAACGCAGTGGCAGGTCCATTGCAATCTCTCGCATCGGCGCCGCCTGCCTCCAACGCTCCCCCTCCCTCACCAGGAAGACAGGCAATCTCGACTCCCCTGACCGGCTTGACCATAAGCCAGCAGAACGGAATGGCGAGTGAGGATCGTATTGACGATTTCTCCCAGGGATACGGCGAGACTCCTGCGACTCCTCCGAATGCTGCTCCTCATGTATGGAACGATCCAGCCAACACGTTTCTTTCGATGGGAACCGACGGTAATGCTTGGCCACCTCCATCAGCCAACCCCTGGATGGAAACTCCAGGACAGGTTCCTGCATCGCTGCCGCTGCCGCCTGGTGAGGCGTCTGACGTGCCGTGGGAAGACCTCCCCAGCTACGGGGCAGTGAACCAGCCCTCCACCTACCAGAATCCCGTCATGCACTCGAATCCAGCCTGGAGTATGAACTCGACCAGCTTCGGCGCTCCCATCCGCCCTGTGATGCGTCAGTCTTTCGGACAGGTAGACATGCGTGTGGAAGGCGACTTGCGCCAATCTCCTTGGCAGGAAGTCGGGCCAGCCCCTCAGGTCCAGTTCGGCTTTCAGACATTTGGTCTATCCTATACTTCTATGCAGAGCGACGGGCAAGAAGGCCTCGAGGGTTACTCTCAGTTCACCCAGTCAAACGGAGGTGCCTTCAACGACGTCCAAAATACTGTTCGCCCTACCGATCTTTCTGCTCCTGCGGATTTCTATACCATTGGTATGGACGGCACGGAACAGTCGCAGCTGGATTTCCAATGGGCACCAACCCAAAATCCCAACAACAGCAACAACCATGGCTCGGGTACTGGCCGCGGCGGTGGAAGACCCGGAGCTTAGAGTGGCTCGACAGCATGACCGTTACTACCTACTGAGCATGTCAACAAATACGAGGCATGTAGGAGTCTGGGTGTCTTGGCTACGAAAAAGAAAATAATACGAGAAAAGGAGGGCGAGCAGTCTTGGGAACTCGATATGGGCTATGAGGATGTGGCGCCACGGCATCCATTCGTTTCTTTGAACATGTTTGGCATTGCTGTCACTGGGCCGTAGCGTCACGGCATCCACTCCTCTTGAACATTGCTTGCTGGAAGTCTGTGTTGGGCACTTGTTCATCTCTCTCTACCTGGCATATACCATGATGGCTGTTCTTTATGAAGCTGTGCCGGCATTGGAAGATGCGTGGATAGAGTGTCTGGGTGACCTTGGTCGTTGCCGGATGGCCGCCGAAAAAAAGGAAAAAGGATGGTGATATTGCCCGGGCCGGCGCTATCCACTTTGGAAGACACATGGGCCTGACAGATGCTTGGGGATATGAGTCCTAACCCGGTGGCTGTCGAGGGTTGCATGTCGGTCAGTACTGCTCGACGAATTGGATACCGAGCTTGGGAGATGTATGGATGGCACGTTCGATAAGGCCAAGATCATCATGGATTGGATATCAAGGGAGATAGTATCAGCACTATCATCTGACCTTGATATAACAAGTTCCCTGACAAGAACTGCTTCTGCTTTACGGGTGGCCTTCAGGGGGTGCCCTTGTCGAGGTTCTCAAGACTAACCTGCTTCGAAGAACATGTTTCATGGCATTGGAGGAGGTTTCTTTGCTTTTTGTCGGTATGGGGGGGCGGGGGGGGGGGGCGGCTGTTAGTGGTCTTTACTGTACCTAGAGTGAGGA
>JALNIO010000500.1:0-29050 GCA_023509875.1 Rugonectria rugulosa
CCTATTCCACGCTCAAGTATACAAATTGATGTCTTTCCTAGGTACATACTTCCCATCATGTACATCTTCTCCGCCCGCCTATCCAGTAAAGCGGACTTGCATCATCAGTCCGCACATGTAGTCTTTCTCTCATTTATCTCCAAGAAATACCAAGCTCAAGTACTAATAACAACTCCCCCAGGCCACACCAGCCTGCCCGTCAAAACTCTGAATCCTATTCGTTCTCAAGACCTGCCTGCGTCATGAGGCTGTGGAAGACGCCCTGCTTCCTGAGCAGGTTGGCGGGCGAGTCGAACTCGACCACCTCGCCCTTGTCGAGCACCACGACGCGGTCGCTGTCGAGAATGGTGTTGAGGCGATGGGCGACGGTGATGATGGTGCGGTTGGCGAAGAGGGGCGATCGGAGCGTAGCCTGTAGCATGGCGTCGGTCTCGACGTCGACGGCAGCAGTGGCCTCGTCCAGAACCAAGATGTTGGACGGGGTCAGCATGGCGCGCGCTAGGGACACGAGCTGACGCTGTCCCTGGGAGAGGTTTGAACCTGTTGGGACGAGTGTTAGCCTTGTGTGCCATCCATTGGAGCTGGTGGGCATGATGTGATAAGGGAGGTGATATGGATCTGCGGCCTTGGTGCCCGTACTGGTAGGCCTCCTGAGGACCAGTGAAGCTGCTGTACACCCTGGTCAGGTTGACCACGCGACTGCGAGATCATGCTGGTCCCCATGCAAGGCCATGTTTCCGGACAACCGGTGCCCACCAGAGCTGACAACCCATTTCCGTTTGTAGATTATGGGGGGAGAGATTGGGCATAGCTCCATGGCATCAAAATATCATCATGGTTCGGGCGAAAGACGACGATAGCCAAAGATGCTGACCACGGTTGGCCACGCGGGAGATGAAAAAGCAAATGCCGACGGAAAGCGAAATCAAAGTAACATAACACAACATACCTCCTTCATTGATCTTGGCCTCCAAGCCACCCTCCATGCTGGCGACGTGGTCCTTGAGACGGGCGTGATCTGGTTTTCCCCATGTTAGCAGACTGTGACAGCGACGGGACGGGGTGATATTGGTGATTAGTGATGCAGGACGGGCGCCGTCTGTTCCGGATTGTGGTAGAGGTGGTAGAGGGTTGTAGAGGTGGGAACGGTGAATGTAACGTGGTGCTTACCGAGAACGCTCCAGAGCTCCGTGTCATCGTGAACATGACCCGGGTCGAGATTATCCCGAACGGTGCCCTCGAACAGAGCGGCGTCCTGGGGGATGATGGCAAGTCTACGTCGGAGGTCAAGGAGACCAATGGAAGACGTGTCTACGTTGTCGATACCAATGTGGCCGGTCGCTGGCTCGATGAGACGGAACAGGGCCAAGGTCAGTGATGACTTGCCCGCGCCTGTTCGGCCGACGACGCCAATTTTCTCGTGAGATTTGATATCTAGGTTGATGTTCTTCAATACGAGGTCCAAGCCCTCGCGGTAACGAGTGCTGTAGCTGACAAAGTCAACCTCTCCCTTGGCCGGCCATGAAACTGGAGGTCGCTTGCCAGGGATAACCTCAGGGGCCTCACTGGGCAGAGCCGCATACTCCAACACACGCTCGACCGAGACGATATTAGTCTCAACTTCCACAGTCTGTCGCACGATCCAATTCAATGATGTAGTAATCTGCAGAGCATACGACATGGCCAGACCAACCCAGCCAGGGCTCAAACCACTGCTGTTCGCCACGGAAACAATAGCAAAGGCCGCAGATGCGAAAATAACAATGGCACCAATGAATTCTAGACGAACAGCGAGCCAGCGATTCGCGCTGATGGATGGGAAGTATGCCCGGAGATTGGCATCGACACGCCACTCGTTCTCGAGCTCGAATCGTTGCTGCTGTCGGTACGCACGGATGGTCGAGATGCCACCGAGAGACTCCTGGAAGTGAGCATAAATGGGGCTTCGACTGACGCTGTCCAATCTCTTGAGTTCTCGGGAGGTCCGGAGGTAGTACCTCTGAATGAAGTAATACGTAAGGCCCAATGGGACGATGAGAGCAACGAAAGCCGGCGTAGAAATGGAGATGACGGCCAACGTGAAGCCGGACCGAGCAACGTTGACGAAGAGCATGTTGAAAGTCCGAGCCAACACCTCGTCGACGCGGTATATGTCGCTTGAGAAGCGGTTAAGAATTCGTCCAGCCGGAGTAGTATCGAAGAAGGACATTGGTGACCTGAAGATGGCGTTGGCCATTCGCTCGTGAAGCTTGCGAGAAGCTTCGATAGAGCAGAAAATCCACAAGATCAAGGTCTGGATGACGGTGAGGGCAGAAGATCCAATACCGAAAGCAAAGTAGATGCCTATATACTTTCCGACGTGGTTGTTTGCATGAGATTCTTGATTGCTCTCGGACCATTCCTTGAGCCATACCGAACCGCCAATTGATACCGTCTGGGCAGCAAGAAGGGCGAACAAGTAAAGGCCAACGGCATAAATGTTGTTCTCCTTTGCGTACTCTCCATAGACGGACCATTTGACCTTACCCTGCTCCACAAACTCCTTGGCCTGCTTAGTCTTGGAGTTACCAGCGACCTCCTCATCGGTAAGCTTGCCACGAGGACCCTGGAAGGATGCAGTACTGGCGCGACGAAGAGTAGCCATGCTGTTCGACCGAGGCTTCGCTGACGGCCCAATCTTAATGGGCGCCATCTCAGGAACCTGCTCTTGTGCCTCCTCCATCTCTTCTTTGGCCTGGCTGGAGTCGGGTTCGATAATCGTGGCGGCCTTGCTGCTGGAAGCACTGGAACTGGGCTCACTGACACTGTTGCTACCACTGCCAGATTCATGGCCTGCAGTCTTCAGGACTTCCGAGACAAGTCCCTTCATGGCAATCAACTGCTTGTACGTTCCCTTCTCAACAATCTCGCCATCCTTAACCATGGTAATGTAACTGGCCTGGCGAAGAACGGGAATGGAGTTTGTAGCAAGGATTCGGGTCTTTGAAGCCAATAAACCACGGGGACCGAGGACGTTATCGATGATGTGTCTTCCAACGTGAGAATCGACGGCAGAGAGAACATCGTCAAGAAGGTAAATGTCAGCTCGGGCATAAACTGCGCGTGCCAGGGAAACGCGTGCCTTTTGGCCACCGCTCAAAGAGATGCCTCGCTCGCCCACAACCGTCTCATCACCGTCGGGAAGCTGAGCAAAATCGTCCATAAGAGCACAAGCCTGGATGGTCTTTTCGTAGAACTCAGGGTCGTAACGATATCCAAAAATGATGTTCTCTTTGACAGTAGCGTTCAAGATCCAAGTTTGTTGGGAAGCATATGCTGTCGTTCCTCTGACTTCAACATTTCCCTTCACTTTCCAAAGGTCACCAAGAATACTCTGTAGGAATGAGGACTTTCCAGCTCCGACACGACCAACAATGCAAGACAGCTCACCCTTGTAGGCGGTGAAGTGAATGTCATTGAGAGCGTTCTTGTCCTCATGTCGGTTCCAGGAGAAAGTACCACCGCGAATAATTACAGTCTCCTCACCAAGCTCTTCGGGGGCAGGCTTGATAGTAATGGCGCTGGGCTGGAGTTCCTCGGCGGACAAGAAACCCGCCAATCGACCAACAGCAACAGATGCCTCAACAATGGAAGTGATGACCATAGGGAGAACGGCAAGAGGGAATGTCAACAGGTTGAACAGAGCGAGACAAGGGAAAACGATTTCAGTGGTCAGAGGCCGATCCTGGGTCAGAACGAAAACAGTAAAGGTAGAGCAAGACACAAAGAAGGGTGCTGTCGTCCATGTAAAGTTGGCAAACGCCTGAGTAGCACCAATCTTACGCAAGTTCTTGAGTTCCTTTTCGTTTCGAACGTAGTTGAGCTTGTTCATGAAGGCTGATCCCCAAGCATAGAGTTTGATACTCTTCATGTTGTTTATGATTTCGGTGATCAGTCGGCTTCGAGCATCCTTGTTCTTCATCTGATCCTTTTGCATATTCTTCATCAGTCGGGCCACGAAACCTTGGAGCGGCATCATCACAATCATGACGACAATGCCGGCCATCATGGACCATCCCACAAGATTGTAAAGAGAGATCATGCAGATGGCAATCTGGAAAGGGGCGGACCACAGCTGTTGAGCGAACTGGGTAAGATCCTGGAGACGCTGAGCATCCACGGCCATATAGTTTACAATATCGCCGGTGGTCTTGGAAGCCTTTCCTTCATTGGACAATCGCAGGGACTTTCTGTAGATAGCTGAGGCCAGTCCACCCTTGATTCGCATTCCCGTCACAAAGGTCAGCTGAAAATACTGGTGAATCATGGTCGTCTGGAAAACAGCACAGCCAAACATGGCCAGCGCGATAGCAGCACCCTGGATAATGGGTTGTTTCGTCTCTCCAGGTTGGTATGAGGCGACGAAAGCAATCAGAAGACGAAGAAGTTGAGGTTGGATATACTGAGAAATGTCATTTCCGACCTTGTAGACAGCAGCGAGGGCGTAGGGACCACCATAGGCATTGAACATGGCAAGCCAGAGTGATGGGTTCTTTCGGTGCTCCAACTCATACTTCCATGCATTGTCGAAAGCTGCGCCGGTATTCTTTGTCTTATCGCTCTTGGCCAGTCCCCATAAGTCATCCTCGGTCAAGAAGACCTTGTAGCCATATCTCATCAGAGGGGTCATCCAGGAAAAGGTAAGCTGAGAAAAGATATTGGCGTATTCGACGGGGCACTCGTCGTCTTCCTCGATGGCTTCGTAACCGTCAGACCCAAGACGACGAGGCCAGAGCCACTCAATCAGAAATTCGGCAAGCGATAGGCCGACTCCGACGCAGTAGGTGATGAAATAGGGCAAGTTCGTATCGTAAATCTGCTGGGAGATGAGTGATCGCAGCTTGACGGCGAATGCGATCAGGAGGAAAAGCCAGTAAAAGAGGGCGACACCGCTCGGGTATCGAATCCGCGAGTGCTCAAGCCATTGAATAGAGAAGACGACAAGCATGGACAAGAAGGTCAAGACTGTGGTCCATACTCGGAAATCGCCAAACCAAATTTTTGGAAAGTTGATGATCTGAATGACTAGCTGTGCAATGATATCGAGAAGAATAACGGCGAAGAGAGTCTGGAGAGCAGAATTAGTTCACCAAGCCCAATTGGTGACAGGACAGCAGAGATATCATACCTGCTTGACGTAGAAATGGGCATTCTTGGATTGCGCCTCGGTGGGCTGCTTCTTTACGAGTAACCACCACACGGCAAGCGAGCCGATAACGAGACCAAATACGGCTACGGACGCAATCCAAACATCAATAAAACACGGCGTAAAATCATATCGGTGAGGGCTCAAGGGACCCCAGCCCTCCTCGTTTCCGCATAGGGGCTGCTTAAAGGCTGAGGCGGAGAGATAGCCACTACCCAGCTCACGAAGCGGCCGGTAGCCAGAGAAGGATCCGGTCGTGAGGAGGACCTTCTGGCTATCGTCGAGAGCCATTGTCGGTCGATCGCTCGATGGACGTTCGGGGTATCGGGCGGTCGATTCGATAATGGAGGGGGGGAGGGGGGACGAGGAAGAAAAGGATGAAGAAGAAGAGAAGAAGGGGAGAAAAAGTCTAAGGTCGCTTTCGTCACCGCATGCTACGACGTAATTGTACGAAGGCGCTCAAGGCTCAAGGCTGCGGCTAATGGCGCGTCAGTTCGAGCGAGTGGCTAGGGTCTAGTGCGAGCAGGGTACCACACGGCCGATAGCGAGCATCGTCGAGTTTCGTGGAGCTCTGAATCCTCTCTTCTGCCTGCCCTAGTGCCTGGAAGACTGGGGTTGTGAAATCTCCTTCTATGACGGCCTCGTGAGATCGGCGTAAAATCGGGGTCCGGATTCGCATGGGTTTGCAGGGGTCCCGCGAGGAGATGGAGGTGGGAGGCACGGATGGGAGAGAAAATGCGAGACAAAGTCGGGGAAATGCGTTCTCGGGGTCCAATGAGGAGGTTGCAAAGTAAGATGCTGCAATTGGGCGATGATCCGGCCGGCAACGGTCAGCAAGATGTCGTCCAACAGAAACGGATAGAAGGCTGCCCATCCATGAATGAATGCGACACTGTTGCAGCTTACAACGTCGGAGCAGCGACTGCGAATGCACTCCGTACCCGTACCTGCCGTCCCTACTTTGAGCACCTACCTCTCTGGTTTGTCAGCTTCATCAGGCGGTACTCCGCCCAGCCTAACGCAAACTGGTGGGTTCATCAATTAGTAAGCCCTGCATGAAGTCGCCAATGTCGCACTTTGCAGCGGGGTTCCCTGAGCTTTGGCCGTTTGCAACCGGCGATAGTGGAATCTCCGGTTTCGTCAGCACTACCAGTACAAAAACCTCCTTCTATGACTACCCTAGACCTTTGCATTTTCGCTGTTTTCCTTCGGACAATTCAATCTGAAGTCTCGTGATGGCATGATCAGTGCAAGAATCTTTCCATTTCCCACGCTTCAGCGAGTCATACGTGCTCAGGCAGAAGACGGATATACGGAACTAATATGTTCAGATCTATTTCATGTCTATTGACTGTCAGTCGTCGTCTAGCCACATCGGGTCCAAACTCGGTGGACTCGGTTTAACTTAGGTGCCTCATGATACATGCAGCCTAACTAATTGATAGTCCTGAGAAACTCGCCAACCCGTTTCGCAAACCATTCCTGCGCCTTTGGATCTTCAACAGTGTGACCAGCTCCGGGAATTAAGCCACTCAAGGGGCTTACCAAGGGGTTGGCCGCCTGATATTTCTTGTTGGAAGCCTCCTGGTCTATACGCGAAGGCACGTACTCGTCATTTCCTGAATGCAGCACCAACACCGGCTTCTTGAATCTTCCCCAAAACTTCTTGATAGTCTCGCCATCCAGATCAGATGAGAAGTAATCATCGTCGCCCCTTTCATCTGTCAGCTGGATCACGGACGCTTTCATGTCGGGACTGTCTTACCCTTTGGCAGCGAGGGATTGGAACCGGTAAGCTGAGATAGGAGCACCGAGAACCTCAGGAATCATGTCTTTGGGCATTATATGTTCCCCTCTTCCCCCGGCAATCATCTTTGCAGCAAGCTCTAGACTTGGCTCAGGGTCGGGCATGATCAATTCCAAGGTTTCTCTGTCGGAAACGCTACCCTGTAGAATGAAACCATCCACCGGCTCGTTGTTGTGTTTCTCGTAGTGCGAGTACTCCATGCAGTCCTATTGCAACGCTAATTAGGCAGTTGAGACAGCCATAATGAGAGTGACCTACTTGACAGCCGGTTGAATGGCCCATGAGTACAATCTTCTCCTTGCCCAGGCCACGCAAGTACTTGACAAAAGCAGACGTGTCAGCAACGTCGTTGGACAAGTTGGACTGCCCGAAGCCGGTGAAAGAGCTTCTCATCCGGAATTCGAAAATGGAGTAGTCCAAGTCTGTGGCCTTCTCAATGTAGTTTGCCAACGGGCGAACTACAGGTACGGTGTGAGGGCCGTCAGTGAGACCACCAATGACAACGAGAGCATTGCGGGCAGAGGTCGGGCCAATCTCGTACCCGCAAGAGTGCCGAGTGTCGGACTCGAATGGGTGAACCACAACTGTGAAAGGGCCGGAGGTGGACATGTTGAACCGAAACTGCCGTCTGCACAGGGTGTAAGCACGGTTTGTCTGGATGCGAGCTGTTCTGTGATAGAGTCCAGCAAGCTGCCTCAGCATTTGAAAGCTTCAACGTTTGGGATTGTTGGTGCTGTAGTCGACGATTAGTTTCTGTACCGGTATAAAGATATAGAAAGGAACTAATTTAGTCCAAATAAACCATTACCTTGAAGCCTGCACCACGATGACGAAGATGATAGTTTTCTCTTTGGGAGCTTACTCTTGAATCCGTTGTGCGGCGGAACAGCTGATGGTGGGGGACGTACAGTGCGGACGGGGGAATAGACGCGGGGCAGATCCGTGGGATAGATCGCACGTAAAGTGTACAGTTCAAGTACAGTATAAAAACTGTTTGAATTTTATGGACCAGCTCACCTCCACCTCTAATTCCTAACTCTCCAATTTGGGTAACGTACTCTCACTGCCAAGCATTTGTCCATCTTCTTCTTACCGCGTGAATATACATGGTCGAAGCATCCTCTTGCTGATCCGGAGGACGCAAACTCTCTTATTTTATCTTCGAGATTCTCATCGTCGAGAGAACATGTGGTCATAGCCAGACTCGAAAACGTTGGTTCTGCCCAAGATGGAGTCCAATACCAACATTCAGAGACGAAACCAAGTCTTCCAAAAGGTTCGTCACAGTATCCGATCAATTCACATGCAGCATCTGACACGAGACCAGCTCAAACCATGGTGCGTCAAACTGAGCCAGCTGGCCATCCGCGAAGAAGGCCCAGCTGCCAGCCGTCAGCTCAGCGAGGTGATAGATCACATCTTGACCATACTCAATGAGCAGATCCAGCAGGATCCCGGAGCCTTGGATGACAAACTGGCCGAATATGTTTTTTTCCCTCTATACCATGTCTTTCGCCAGATGGAAAAATTTCCCTTGTCCCTGATCGAGAAGTGTGTCAAGTGTCTGGCCATCCTCATCGTTCATGGTTGGGGGTCGAAAATTTCGGCCAAGCTCGTCGAGCAGATCCTCACCCTCCTCATCTTCATCATTGACGGGAACCCCGGGTCTTCCGGGAAGCGAACTATTGACGAGGAAACTTGCCTAGAAGCCTTCCACGCGCTAACAGCATTGTTCAACACTGCGAGCTTGTCAGCAACAGCGGCAGCTGGCTTTGTCGACGAGGGCACAGTTCCTGTTCTGGGACATGCCGTCAGTGTCATACTCGATGGCGTTGCCGAAGGCGCGACACCTCAGATCCAGCAAGAAGCTTTGCGTACTCTGCAAGCGGTATATCTCACCATAAAGGAGCGTGCAGCTCTGGCAACCTTCCTGCCTGGAACCATCTCCTCTCTGGCAAAGGTTCTATCGACTCCTACTAGATACAAAAAGACGGTTCTCTCAAAAAGTCTCGACACGATAGGCGTAGTTTTGACTCAAGTCCTCGCAGACATGAAAACGAGATCCATCCTCGCAAAGGGCGGCAAACACGAGGAGGAGGAGGAGGAGGATGAAGACGAGAAGGGCAAGATCCTGTCTCTAAGTTGGCTCAAAGCCACAGTTGGCCAAGTCAAGAAAGCGCTCTCTACCATCATGAAGCTGCGATTACGCGACGAGCCTGATGTGAGAACCTCTCTCAGAAAACTTTGCGTCAAATTATTAGACGAATGCCACAAAACTTTGGAAAACTGCACACCGTTCTTGGTCGAAACGGCCATGGTACTGAATGAAGGTGGAAGCCAGGCCTCGCTGACAGAAACGAGTTTGCAATATCTGGCCAGCATCTACCCTGAACTGGGCGAAACTATTAAAACTACGGCTTACAACTGGCTGTCGAGCCTCCCGCGCATAATGCAGTCGGGGGATGAGGATGCCAAGCGACATTCAATACACAATTTGTTGAAGGGTCTCGAGTTGCTCAAAAGCCTCCATATCGAGTCATCTACCCTGGAGGACTCAATATCACAAACGTTGACGGACAGTGTCGTCTCGTTAGTTCAAGGATCGAAAACTCTGCATGCAGACGAGACTGTCAATGTTCGACTTATTGGCGGGACAGATTCCACATCAACAACTCCCGACGCAGAATTCCCGCCAGTTCTGCTGCATCATGAAAGCCAGAAGCAAGTACGGAGCGAGATGATGGCTCTTGTGCAGTTTCTGGGGTCATCTCCCCAGAAAAACAAGCTCGCGAGCAGCATGCTTGAGCAAGTTCAGGACTCAAACGCACTTGGACAGGTCGCTTCGTTCTGGCTCTGCTTCCAGCTTTGCAAGTCGAGCCAGGCCTCTGTTGCTGAAGACGACATGTTTCTCGACCTCTCGTCCTTAGGTGGCCCAAGTGACGACTTGGAAACCGTTTACAATGAGCTTTACTCAACGTCTGTCCAGATTCTCGACCGTCACTCAGATGTGGAATCAGCGGACTGGCGTCTCGAAGCCCTCGCTCTTGAAGTCACAGCACACACGGCGAAACAACACGGAGACGCTTTTCGCCCTGAGTTGATTGATGTTCTCTTTCCCATCGCCACCTTCTTGGGATCGAAGAACCAGAATTTACAAAAGCATGCCATAATCACCCTGAACAGCCTTGCAACATCGTGCGGATACAACAACGTCTCGGAGCTTATCATTGGCAATGTCGACTACATGGTCAATTCAGTCTCTCTCAAACTGAACACACTCGACATCTCCCCAGCCTCTATCAATGTCCTGACAATGATGATACGGCTCGCGGGGCCACGACTAGTCCCCTATCTCGACGACGTTATAGAATCGGTCTTTGCGGCACTCGAGAACTACCATGGCTATCCCGTATTCGTGGAGAGTCTGTTCACTGTGTTAAAGGAGGTGGTCGACCAAGGCGTTCGATCAGACATGTTGCTTCTCGAGCACCAAAGGACCGCCAAAATCGACCATCGGAAACAAAAATCCGAGGCAAACGGCATCTCAAGTCTCTTGGAAACCCTACAAAAGAGAAAAGAACGTGAGGCGTGTCAAGCGTTGGAAGATGAAGAGCAAAAACCATCAGGCCACCCCAAGACTCCTTGGAAGGCGGAACCAAAGAGTGCTGAGGAGGACGATGCTGCGGATGCACCGGAACCAGAGAAGCCTCCAAACTCACCGACCTACCAGCTGCTCCTGCGAGTGGCAAACCTGACGCAGCATTACTTGACTTCTCCCACGCCGACGCTGAGGAGATCGTTGCTCGAGCTTCTCACAACAGCCTCCTCTGCCCTGGCCCCCGAAGAAGATGCCTTCCTGCCCCTCGTCAACGCCCTCTGGCCCGTAGTTGTCGACAGACTTCACGATCCCGAGGCTTTCATCGTGATCGAGGCATGCCATGCGCTCTCCGCTCTCTGCACGGCCGCAGGGGACTTTCTTGGGTCTCGGTTCCAGACAGAATGGCGCGACTGGCTCAGAGACTGGTGTCGCAAGACAAAGCGCCAAGCTTCCAGCGCCTCGGGTCGCTCGAAACCCCATGGGGATCAAGGTAGAATAACGGGTCTGACGGAGAACAAGACGCAAATATTGATGCCATTTCGTAATAGAAATGACAACAAACCAGCTAGAGACATGGAGTCGTACTCTGGGTCTGGGGGACTGGGTCAATTTGCATCACCCGCGAGAATCTGGGAGGCAACGGTTGGACTGCTGACGTCCATGGTCTCGCATGTGCGCGTCGACGATGACATGTTCGACGACGTTCTAGATCTCCTTTCGGAGGCCCTTGAACGGAACAAGCAGGTACGGGAGGCTCTTGAAGCTATTAACGGGGACGCAGTGTGGTTGGCGCGGTATGAGCGAGGAGCAATCAAATGGATGCCCGCGCCTCAGCTGGAGGGGGTCCAATTCGTTGTAATGGAGAAGGCGATTGTTTGAGAAGCAATAGGAGAGCCGCTTCTTGCTGACACGACTACACCTCAATAGGGAGGTAGTTAATAATATGGGCTTCTGGAGTTCGAGACGGGGGTTTACAAGACCGCACGGTACTAAGGCACTCCTTAGGCCTTTGAGAGAGGAACCGCAGCGCCGGGGTTTAGAGTAAACAGACCCTGGAGTTTTGGCTCCCGCGGCGATGCCTGAAAGAAGTTGGCTCTGGGAGACTAGCGGTGCAGGGCCCCTTACGAATGGAGGCGAGCGAGAAAGGCATTGCAGAGCGTGAGCACACGACAGGGAAGCCTGAAGGATGGGTACGAGGCAAGGAAGTAGAGCATGTCCGTAGTGTACGACGGTGAACCGATGGTGCCGAAGACCTGAGACAAGAGGTTGCGTAGATGGGTAGCACCTATACACATGTAGCATGGAGGGGCGAGAATATACAATTTAGTACTGACAGTACATCGCCGTGCAAGGTGCGGCACCATGACCAGGTCATCATGCCATGTGAAGTGGAAGGGAACCGGGAGATTGGGAACATGAGGCCAAAGCTAAGCCAAGGAGGCTAAACTATGGGCCGAGCATCTGAGAGAGGCAGCTGGCGGATGGTTCGATGCGATCAATGGTGCCGAATATAGGGCACGCTTGGTGGCATGCTACGGGCTTTACCGTCCAAGACAGAGCCCGAACAGGTGGTGATGGTGTTGGTGATGCGCGTTTGGCGTGGGGAGCGGGAAATGGTGAATTAGATTCCCGCAACAGGCTGACGAGTAGCAGCATGAGCATCATCGTCTATATCCATCCATGCCACTATGATGCTTGGGCCTCTAATAGTACGGATACTCTCGACTCGACTCGTCTCGATGCGTCTTGTGCAGGAAAACGGCTCCCCCGCTGGCCATATCTGGACTCTCGGAGTGGGTTGGTGGGCTCAGGTTGTCCTCTCCGCACAGTTAACACCTTCTGCTTTGGTGTTAGCCGCCCCGAGACTAATAATTGGAGTCGTGTCGCCTTTTTACCGCCGTGGGATTACGTACACTGCCTGTATATACGTACGCAGGTACTCCGTACAGTTCATCGCGCCGTGGTTCGTTCATACCGTCCGGTCGAACTCGATCTTCTCGGCCTGTGTCTGCGACTAACGTTAGAGAAGCTATCGTGGAGATGGAGAGACGAGCGAGGCAATTATTATTTCGTAAGAGCAAAAGGGAGCACGCACCGCCATTCCACTTGCTCCAACGTTGTGGTCGTGTGAGCGTCCCACTACTTTTAACTCCCAAGATCTGGACCTTCAAGGCATCTTTCTGGGGGTGGATTTTGTCACGTAATAACAATGTTCAAATCCTGGGGATATCTGGATATCTGGCAGATGCGATGGAGCTTCCCCTCAAGCAGCTCTCGGGCCAGAGAATGGATGTAGCCTTTGAGATGTCTGCAAAAAAGAAAAAAGAAAAGCCAAGAGCTGCAATGTTTTGAACCATGGCCTTGGCGCACTGGTATGGTGATATATTGCATGTTAGGTATCATGGTATGCATCTGGTCTTTGCAATAAAACCAGGGTCTTCGTAGCAGCGACAAGACAGAGACACTTGGCCAGGTAAATGGCGCTAATCATCGAGGCATACTTCGTAGAGACACGAGCTATGTTGGTCGTTAGCAGAGCAAAGGCGTCGCAAAAGTCGAACGCCATATCGTATGCTTTCAGCCGCCAGCTCGCTCCGTTCGGCTGGAGACCAATCAAGGCGTTGCCGAAGATATGCACAGCACCTCAAGCATCGCTTCTCTGGCGCTAATCGGCATCTGAGCCGTCAACTAAAACCTGCGACCTTGCGCGTTTGCTTTCCTTACTACTGCCTACGCCGTGTGCCAGCCATGTCGAGCCCGTATCTCACCGAAAGTGGCACGGCAATGAAGAGGGGAGAGCAGCGCCAATGAAACGAGCTAGGAAGGGAGCACTCGTCCCATGCCCTTGAAAGACCAGGGCTCTCCGAGATTTCAATCCCCGCTTGGTTATCTCTCCGACCAGGGTACTGATCCCCAGGCACCAATCAAACGGTACTTGGGTCGCGATAACACGACGTTGCCTCCGTGATGGCTCCGGATTCGCATTCCGTTGCGTTGAATGAGTCTAGAAGTCTTCTAGCGTAGAGGCAAAGGTCGCTGATTCGTGTATCGCCTGATCCACACACACACACACAGAGAACGGAGAGAATGCAGCTAAATGTTGGTCCTGCCGGTTACGAATGAATCGCCTTGCCGCGGTACTCCGTAGTTCAAGTGGGTTGAACATGGCAACATGGCCCTTGTGAAGAGGAGGAGGGGAGAGGAGAGAAGGAGTGTTGGAGGGGAAGGCTTTAGTCGGGCGGATCGCCCTTGTTTGCACACAATTAGGCGTTCTGCTCCGTGTTTAACGATCAAGAATGGCGTGTGTGGCGTTTGATGATGGCATTGAAGCATCTCAAGAGTGTTCGATGTTGAACTGCAGACAGCTGATCTTGGCAGATCGCCCAGAAAATGTCAAGAGATGCCAAGTTTCTTGGCCTGCAAGGCCCCAAATGCTTGGCCCAACTTCAACAAGATGCGCGAGATGCGGGAGAGATTTTGACCAATTTCTACAACGTTGAACAAGGGCCACATTGCTGCTTGTTGGTTGAATGAAAAGTGTTTGTGACGACTCTGTGCATCAGATCACGACAGGGACTGACAGGGGCAGAATGTGACTAGGGCATCAGCTCAAAAAAGTGGAAGGATGAGAGAGCTGAACCATGGAACCTGATTGGAAACTTGGTTTGCCCATCTGAATTTGGAGCTGACGAAGAGTCGAGAATCACAAGCGATGATTGGGAAGTTAGAGAAACGCCACTCTTCAAAAGGACCCCGGTTGCCTGGCAAGTAGGTAGTGTACAGTAAGTAAGTTCTCACCCGTTGAAACGGTACCAACGGAACTTGATGGCCATGACGGCTGTGGTATTTCTGTCAGGTCTGTCAGACATGCGTGACCGTGTGAGGGGGAGGCAAACACACTGACACCTAAAATTTATGCTCTCGGGAGGTCTTCCCAATGCAGCCAAGTGGTGGCTTATCGACGTTTTGTCAAGATAAAGGGGACCGGGGTGGTTGGTCCAAAGTTGGGGTCTGATTTTGGGGGGAGTGTGAAGGTGCGCCACGGTATTGGAGGATCACTTATTGGAGGCAGGGTGATCCTGAAGATGCACCATCCATTCGGTAAACTGAGGCGCCGAAGGGCCCTTTGCATGTCCTCTGACAGCTCGATGTTTGTTGTTCTTCGATGTCCTTTTGTCGTCCGCAGCCACATACCAATCTCAACCTGTCCATTCACCAGACTCAGCTGCAAGCGTCTCACAGACTTGGAGTAGTACGGAGTACCTCCGAAATGAAAAGAACAACAACACTCCGTCCCACACACCTGAGTCTCAACGAGGTCATCGCAGCAGCTTGACAATTCCCAATATCAGACTACCATTTGCCTCAAGTGGGCAGCTGGGCTGAGCTAGTTTGTCCTGGATGGAGCGCGAGTGCCCGGATTGGGGCATGATCCAGAACTCAATGAGATGTGAGCATGAGGATCGTGCACGGTACCAGCTTCGTACGGAGTACTGGTCACTACTTCGTATATCATCCCACTTGGGGCGGTTGCGCGGATATTGCAGATGCGTGGGAAAACATGACCTGTACTCCGTACTTGGCCGGGAGTTTCTGGAGCCCGAAACCTCGTTGGATGTGCGTGTGTGATCTGTGAGGACCTCCCCGTGTAGGACTAAGCTGCAGCCAAGCTGATGCACATCCTGGCCTAGAGGCTTGATTTGCAGAACAACCGTGGCACAATGCTTACAGCTGGTCTAGCGGCATGCGGGAGAAGGAAGCCGGCTTCTAGAGACAGACAGTGGCCGCCCGGCTTGAGTGAGTATACAATGTAGCGGCCAAAATCCTGTCAGGGCACGGAGGGGCAAATCGTTGTCGAAACTATCGGATCCTGTATTACTTCATGGACTGCACAGTATGTGATAAGATCAACTCCCAATTGTCTTACACACTCTGTAGTGTCCACGGTGGCCGATAGACATGGGTCGGGAACCCACAAAACAAGCAAAACCGCACGGGAGAGCGATAAGCACTCTCTCTGCCCCGTCTTGCCCGTGTAATCGATTTCTCGAGAGCGTCCAGGTGTGGACCGGGAGGGAGCATCCGGTTCTGATTGACGACCGGCACGGCGCTCCAGATAGACATGGAGCAGTATTCTGCCTATTTTTCTCGAGTCGAGACAAGGCTCTCCTGCTTCGTGTGAAGTACGGAGTGCTCTGGCGTCGCTCATGCCGAGACAAGACGGCTGAGCTACACTAGCCTGCTCAAGGGCCACGGCACCGAGATAGCAGCGAAGCCACGTCCGTCTGACTTGCTTATCCCGCCCACTCACCAACGGCCATCAATTGGCTTATTGGAACGGTCTCTATTTTTCCCCACCCCTCGATGAAGACGGCGGCTCCCCAATTGCCCCGGGGCTAAAGGCGAACCTGACTGCTAGTCGGTTAGTCGATATTCGTACTCTGCTGGTCTATTCGTACAATGGATGGAGTACGGAGCACTCACCTTGCACCTTGTTCGCGGCAACGGGAAGAGGCCTTGGGGGACAATGGGCCCGATGTGTCGCCTCCCATCCCCTGTCACACACGCATCCATTGTCCATGGATGATCCCAAGTCGGCCGCAGAGCATTGGCGTTGTATGAAGTGTCTTGGTTGTTTGGGGGCGTTGGGGCGCTGCGTCTCCCGTCATCCACGAGCGATTCTAGAACCGGATCCATGCGGTTGGATCTTCCTTCCTTCACTCAGGTAGCTCCGTAGTCCGTGGTGCAGCTGCAAGGAGCTCCTTCCTTACCTGGTCCTACCATGCGTGCTCTGCCTGGAGGCAGTACGTACCGTGCTGGAGCTTGGGAAGGGTAGGAGGGAAAGAGGGCAGGAGGGGGGTGGTCTGGGGGGAACCCTTCCCTCCTTCCTCACCCTTGCCCCAAGCGATACACCTTAGGTAGGTACCGCACCCTCCCGGAGCACCTAAGGCAGGCCCTTGTACGGATTAAATCCACGCCCATTGCCCATCACCATCAAATCTTGTCCGACGCATACTTAAAGACGTCGTGATCCCCCACCACTTTTCCATTCCTCTCTTCTAGAACAAGAGATTTCCCTTCTTCGTCTCTCCTTACTTCCCTTCGACCCAACTTCACCCCGGGAATCACCCTCCTCTCTCTCCCCAACACTTCCCAGTGACAAGTGTTTCACCATGTCTTCATCACCTCCTTCAAAGGAGTTCGAAAAGGATGTGGCCGTCGACTCTCAGCCTCGTGATGAGGAGGTCGGCTCGACCCATCAGCAGGGCCACCTCAAGCGTAACCTCCGCAACCGCCACATGCAGATGATTGCCATTGGTGGTGCTATTGGTGCTGGTCTCTTCGTCGGTTCGGGTAGTGCCCTTCACAAGGGTGGCCCTGCGTCTCTGGTTATTGGTGAGTCAATGATGTGTCCTGAACAAGAGAAAACAATGTACTAACAGATTGATAGGCTGTAAGCATTATCCTGCTATCCCTCGAAACTAACGAACGGAAATAACTAAGACAACGATTAGATCTGATCATCGGTTTCATGTTGCTGCTCACTAACATGGCCCTCGCTGAGATGGCTGTGCTGTATCCCGTCAACGGTGCCTTCTACACTTACATTGTGCGCTTCGTCGACCCTGCCTGGGGTTTCGCCTGCGGTTGGGAATACGCCTTGTCCTGGCTCACTGTCTTGCCTTTTGAGTTGATTGCTGCCTCCAAGACAATTGCCTTCTGGCGCGATGATATCCACATGGTTCGTATCCCTTCGCATTTGATGCCATCTCCATTCCTTTGACTGCAAGATCTAACATGTCATCGACAGGCTGTCTGGGTCACCGTCTTCCTCGTCGCTCTCATCATCGTCCAGATCTTCGGTGTCCGTGGATATGGTGAAGTCGAGTTCGTTCTTTCCATCATCAAGATTCTCGCCTGTGTCGGTTTCATCATCCTCGGTATCATCATCAACTGCGGTGGTGTCGGCAACCAGGGCTACCTTGGCGTCAAGTACTGGCACGACCCCGGCGCTTTCACCAACTTCAAGGGTTTCTGCGCTGTGTTTGTCGTTGCTGCTTTCGCTTTCGGTGGTACTGAGATGGTTGGTCTTGCTGCCGCCGAGTCTCACGATCCCCGCAAGTCCATCCCTACTGCTTCCAAGCAGGTGTTCTGGCGTATCGCCATTTTCTACGTTGTCAACCTCTTCATTGTCGGAACTATCCTCCGAAGCGACGATGACCGTCTTCTCGGTGCTTCCGGTGCCAACACCAAGGCCTCTCCCTTCGTCCTGGCCATCCAGGATGCTGGTATCAAGGTCCTTCCCTCCATCTTCAACGCCGTCATCACCATCTCCGTCTTGTCCGTCGCCAACTCTTGCACATTCGGTTCTACCCGAACAATGCAGGCCATGGCCGAGCGTGGACATGCTCCCAAGTTCCTGACCAAGATTGACTCCAAGGGTCGCCCCATCTGGTGTGTCCTCATCCAGCTTGCTTTCGGTCTCCTTGCCTACATTGGCGAGTCCTCCAATGGCGGTACCATCTTCGACTGGCTCCTCGCTCTGTCTGGTCTTGCTTTCCTGTTTGTTTGGGGCTCCATCTGCCTTGCTCACGCCCGTATGCGCGCTGGTTTCAAGGCTCAGGGCATCAACATGGCTCTCGTTCCCTACAAGACCCCTTTCGGTGTCTGGGGCAGCTGGCTCGGTCTCGGCCTCAACGTTCTCGCTCTCATCGCCACCTTCTACTCGTCTCTCTATGTATGTTTTCCCCTCTTTGTTCCTAATCCGACATTTTGCTAACAATTGTCAGGCTCCCGATGGTTCTGATCCTACTGCTGAGGCTTTCTTCATGTCCTTCCTCGCTGGTCCTATCATTCTTGCACTGTACCTCGGCTACAAGGCATTTTCCAGGGACACGAGAATGTATGTCAAGGCTCATGAGATGGATCTGCAAAGTGGAATGGTCCTGCTCGAGGAGGAGGCTGTTGAGGAGCCCAAGACTTGGCGCAACCTGCCCAAGCGCATTGTCCGATCTGTTGTCTAAGCTGAGCGGGAAAGGGGGAGTTAGATGTGCAACTGTATACCCAATTTTGTAGTATTTGAGAGGGAGATTTAGGGCATAGAGCGCCCAACTATACCAGCTTATGCTAAATACGAGCAAGTGTAATATTCCATTCTTGAGGGGTTGACCAAAAATTTGCATCTTCTGGGGTTTGTCGCAGTCTTTGTCTGAATCTGTGATGATGCTCGTTGTGAAGGCTTCTTTGTGTAAGCGTGCGTATCGTTTGCTGATGGAGACTTGGTAGGATGCCTTGTCATGTCGCGTGAAACCTCTGGACATGTTTCTCTCATGATGTTGTCCATCGTACAACGAGAGAATGATTCTTCCATTCATGAGCCATATTCCCAGGCGTAGTGCGCGTTGGATGCGCAGGGAAACTCAGAGGACGATGCAGCGGGCCAGAGCTATTTATGACTCTCCCCACGCCCTTTGCATGTCGCTGGGAGATGAGGTCGAGTTAAGCTTGTTAACTCTTAGTCATTGGCGCCCTGACAACCGAAGGGCGCAGTTCAGAGGTCCACGGAGATGCACGACACACACGCACGCGCGTGCACCAATGTCCGAGCCATTCCCGAGAAGCTGACACGGGGTATCCATCAGCAGCACCTCTCCGACTCAAAAGTGCGTCGAGGGATTTCCTTGTAGGGCGTGGGAAGGGCGGATCTATCCTTGGGGGAGGGGGAAGAGAGACTAAGGCACGGTAAACGATCAGGAACCTGTTGCGTGGGGTGAGGAGAGCGGGAGGGTTGGGGTGAGGCTGAACGTTGAGGCGGGACGATGGGTTGTAGATGGATGAAGAGGGAAGAGTGAGCGATTATACGCAAGTGAGAGGGATTTCTATGAAGAGACAGATGATTTGGTATGAGTTATTACATATCCATCACGCATAATGCGGTCAGTATATTTGCTTACGCAGGTTGACAGGTAAAGTACCTATAGGCAATGCCAACCTCCAAGACAAGTTCCAAGGGCTTTCGAAGTCGTCATGCCTATCGGCTGTTCCAACAATTTCTTAATATTTATGCCAAGATACATTTTCCACAAGTGTATTCATACTCGAACTCATGGCCAAATAATAGCTCTGGCACAACGCCGCCTTGGCACGCTCTTGATATTTGAAATGGTTGACCATCAAGGCGCTTCCCCTTCATTCCAATTCCAGGCCACGCAGCAACCAAAGACCTCTATTCTGGAATTCCCCAATCATGAGCGTGTTTGTTGTCTGAAAACAGGATGCGATTCGGCTTGAACGGGTTACGTAGGTAAAGAACTGCTCTCAACAGAAGGGGATTCGAGCGGGGTTCGTCCTCCAACCATGACAAAGGACGGTAGTAAGACCCCGAGAGGCTTGCTTTACCTATGCGTGATCATTGAGTTTCTCACGTTGAATTAAGACTTCTTTGTTACGGTTCGGGCCGTTTCGTAGTTTTGGTCGCTTCGGGACGGAGTGTCTTGGGACAAAGGATCGGACTGCTCGGTAGCTGAGAGTGACTTTGTAATATTCGTAGGGGCTGCGTGATGATTTTGGGCGAAGAAATAGGGGAACACGCGTTTGTAGTTTGAGAGACTTCAAGAGTGCGTGCAGTAATCTTCAGAAGATGGAGGAGAGAAAACCTGGTTGAGTGACGGGATTGATCGATCCTTTGACAGGCGGGAGGTGATACAAGGAGATGGCGTTTGACTACGTGGCCAACAGACGGAGGCACAGAAAACATGCTCCTAGGCTACTCTTCCCGTTTTCCTCCTATATTTCCCTGGCCCTTCATTTCGTCCATCTGCCCTGTCGCCACGACGCTCCCATCGTCCTGATGTCTTCTTTGTCACTGATGCACAGTCTGTCACCCTGACAAGTTACAAACACAACAAATTACCATCGCCCTCGAAAATAGAGCCGACCGAGACGAGATCGTTTCGATCAATGATGATAGCTCAAACTCCCGCGTCGCGTCCCTACCACGATACATAGACGATCGAGTCGAATAATATCCCGCAACCCACCTACCAGAACAGATCATTGTTTCGCTGTCTTCCCTCGAGGCCGAAGAGTCTAATCCGCTTCACGTTGCCAATTTCACAGAAGAGCCTTTTGTCCTGAGGAGTGGGTGCCAACCGTTCTTAAGCAAGGCCGCGTCGAACTGCGAATACGGTACGGGATCAGGTAGATGGACAGCAACAGCCAGACCACTCCCATCCAAGACCTCGCAGCAATACGTCCCTTTATAAACCAGACTTCACATTCAAACTAACCATGAAACTCCATCTCTCTTGAGCTTCTGGTTAAAGTACACAGGGAGAAGGGGATGTATTAACAGACAAGTTCCAAGCAAGCATTCATTTATTCAACCTATGGCATCTATCCAATAAAAGACTCACTCATCGTCTACGCCAGTCATCATTTCGCCTCTTGTCGCCCGCGGTTACGACGTATCTGCGACGAATGCGAACCTTCCTGATAGACCAACTGTGGCCATCTTCCTCGTTGACGTCCGAGAGCAAGAACCTCTGGAACCATTCGTCAGGAGGCAGACGGTTAAACCTCTTTGCCCACTCCCAGGCGTCGTCCAGGTAGACAGGCCGGTCACAGTTGGTGTACCGGATATGGGCGTCGATGTATGCGATGGCATCATCCAGGTCATAGCCGCAATGCTTGGGTGAAGACCAGCGCTTGTAAATCTTGGCCACGAATGCGTATGTCCACGGGGCAGCAAAGATGGTCAGGGCCTTGCCTTCAAAGATTGGGAAATTCTGATGGAGGGCCGCGTTGGTCAGCCGTTTATGCAAATCAGGTGAGAAATATTCCTGCGTCTTAGTGTTGATCCAATCCCATCCAAGATTGGGATCCTCCTTCCTGGCAGACTTCATGGCTTCATCGACAAGTAGTCTCTGCTCGTCTTTGAAGTAGTACCCGTAAATGTCAATGTCACGCGTGAGGAGTCGGGACTCCAGCGCCAGCACGTTGACGGCTCCCCCGACGGCGACGAACCAGCAGCTTGCACCACGCTCTGCCAAGTATTCATCGACATGCCTGAGAGCCCTGATTAGTTCGTCTCTATGAAGTCGACCGCTGCGCCAGCTCGTTGTGCTCTGCGTGCTACCCTCTCCTTGTGGGATGCGGAGGAGGCAGGGTTGATTGGGGTCTGAGCTGGGCATACGGTTGCCCTGGACCATTGTTTCCTGTAGTGAGAGATTCATGCCTGAATTCATGGTGTCCAAGTCTATCAGAAGTCGGGATATGACTTAGCTGCTCTTGAGCGTGCAGTACGTGTGAAGGACGGGGGTAAATGGCCGCGGTGTGGATGGGTCGCGGTTGTTGTAGGGTCAAGTAGTTTGTTGTAGGCCACTCTTCTTGGGAAGGGTGGTGAGAGAGCAGATGTACAGAAAGAGAGGTAAAAACAAGAGTTACAGCCTGGGAGAGAAGGTCGCTATATATACCCATTAATGTACATGGCATGCTATGAATCATTAATTTGAGGGTGTTCTGGACAGCTTGAAGGGAATTCAGCCTTATCCTTTTGACAAAGAGCTCACGAGACCTCCCCATTGAACAGCACGTCTGCCTTGAGTGTCCGTATCTGGCCAAGTCCTGTAATGCTAATTATAACTTCATGTACGGGTACCCAAGGAAAGGAGTTCACGGCTGATGGCAGTTGAGGCTCGACGACGACATGGAACCAGCGACGCAGTTTTCGTTACAGATGCGCATGTACGGCATATATTTGATCTCGTGTGGCTGTTAGGTCATTGCCATTCCGAACAGTTGTCCCTGATACCTCCAGCTGTGGCTGAATTGCAGACTTGGTGCAGGAACACACGTGATGGAAAGGGTTCCCCAAGGTACATACGAAGTCACGAACACAACCGCCCGCTTTTCGATTCCATCATTTCATTCTCATTCACTGAATTCGCTCTTTTCTCGGCGGTTGGCCCTGTATCGTCCTACTTCCCTTGAGCGGGTGGAAACGGCAGCCCGCATCGAGACTGACATATTACCCCCCTCCCCCCCGTCAGTGACTCTTCAGGCCTCATCACTAGATTGAGAACACGCTCTTCTGTTCAAAGGAGAGGCTATCAAAGAATGGATCTCTTGTTTCAGCGGCATCGATCCGATTGGCGGTAGCTCGTTCTCTACCCCTGCCACATGCGGCGGTGCAGACGAATAGACGGGCCTGGGCGGGCATCTATCAGCGGTTGTTCGTTCAAAGAATCTCCATCTTCTTTCATTTCATCTGTCTTCGGCATATCTGCGCCCGTTCGGTGCAAGAAAGCATCTTGTTTTACCGACGACGCACATTCCGACGAGATTGAGATAAGCACGCAGCACCAGATCTCGATAACAGTCAGGTCACCGGAGACGGGAGAAACTGGGGAAAATACGGTAATATCTCGACTTTGCAATGATTGTAACATGTTTAGTCTGGCTAAAATGCGCATGGAACACTAAATAATGGCGGTTTGTGACGCAGACTTACCACTATGGTATTGGCCCAAGTATTGTCCATAAGCGATCGAGCCGCCGCAAAGCCTTCTCAATACTAAATCCTAAGTCTTCGGGGCCATTTAACTGAGTGAGTTCTATCTGCTTCTCCGCCTGATACGTGATTCCTTTCTCCTGCAATAATTTCTGGCTCAACGTACCAGCTACATCCTCATCCCACGACGACAACACGGCAGACACTTGTCCTTCTTCCAAACGTTCTGCCAAAGAAACTCTTGAGGTAGTGTTCGGAATCGACTTTTTTTTATTCAAAGTACAGAATTGACTTGCGGCAGCGACGTCAATACATGCGGGATCTGTGATTGGCTTTGCATGACCAGGGTGAGGCGGAACGATGCCATTGCCAGGCGTTTCTGTGAGGTCTCGCTAACACATTACCAGGTATCTTCTTCGCTCTACTAGACAGCATACTTCCACGATCGAGCGTGCCGCCGATATATCCTCACCAACGGATTTCATCATATCTCTAACCCGACAAGACCCTGAACATTATGCAAGAACGCGGCGCCGTCGACTCTAATAGGCCCTCCAAAGGTCTCAAGCGACGGTCTCCTCATACTGAGAATGGCTCGGAACCTGAGGCCATGTCTGAGGCTCTCCAGGAAGTCCTGGAAAGTTTGACCAAAGCTATGCTCCATATTTTGGAGCAGAAGCAAAGGCAGCTTCAGAAAGCCTGCGCTAACAGATCCAAGCTGCGGGAGTCGCGCATGAGATCATACGTGGATGGTGCTATCAGTGGGAAATTTATGCTCGAGAGTGTCGCAGACATAGTCTATTCCGCGTCGACGTCCTTGGAGCGGGTTGATTATGGCCACATCAAAGCAGAGCGCGAGAAGATAATGGCACAAATCAGCAAGCTTCTCAATGACACCAAAGACAACTTCAACCAAATCCTCGAAACTTTAGAAAAGTACAATGATCTCAACGCTCATCTTCAGAAAGATGTCAGATTTGGTTCCTTGTCCGATTCTGAATGCCCTTACAAAAAGACGGATGACAAGTCCCCTCAGACCAGGTTCACTTTCCATGGGTTCGATTATCCACCCGACCTTTTCTCCAAGGTGACTGGTGGCAAGTTTGAGATGGTTGAAGTTACCCCTGATAACGGGGAAGTTGAAGAACAGAATGATCAAGAGAGTGGCACTGCAGCATCGCTCACTTCTGATGAAAGTGAGCTGATTCAAGGAGCTGATGATGAGGATTTGGACGGGAATGCTGTGGAAAGGGACGATTGAACGGCGAGCCGACGAAATAGGTTGCGTGGACACAACGGAAACCGCCCTGTCCACATCCAAGGGGAAAGCTGCCTCGATACGAAGACGACAGAGTTTGGGATCTTGATTTTGATTTGAATGAAGGTTACAGGTTCTCGGGATTGCCTCCAAGGTTGCCGGAAGAGATGTCGATACGCGGATGCTCTCAAGGAAACACATCTTGCCACACAAATGATCAAGACAGGGTAGCGGTAACTTCAGAGTCAGACTTGGGAGGCTTGCGAGGCCGTTTTAGGGGCAGAAATAAACAAACACTGGCTCGTCGACTCAAAAGTCCAGACTTTTACTCCAAAATCTCATCACAGTCCAATGTCTATTGCTCTATGCTGACCCCTTGGTATCACTTCCTATGTTATGCCACACATCAACCCTTCCCATATGATACCGACCATCCATATGTACACCCACTTCACTACTTCGTCTTGATTACTCAACATTAATTAGATCTTTGTGGAAGTCGTCACAAATCCCTCCACAACTGCGTTTATCAGACGGTTGGCGATAGCTTGGGCAGGTGGCAGACGCAAGTCGCCCTCCTTGTAGCCCGCAGGCGCAGCCTCGCCCAGCCCGCTTGTACCAGTCGCCAGCGCCTTTCGAGCCTCTTCAATGGTGAACCACTTTGCCACCTCCAGTTCCTTGTCGTTCAGGCTGATCTGCTCACCGTCGCCGGGCAAAGCCTGGGCAATAGCACCGATCATCAAGTTGGCTGGGTAAGGCCAAGGCTGGCTGGAGTGGATGACAACGCGGCCAACCCGCACACCACTTTCCTCCCAGACCTCTCGCCTCACTGCTTCTTCAATAGATTCGCCGGGTTCCAGGAAGCCGGCGAGGGTGCTGTACCAGTACGGAGGCCATCGCTTCTGACGTCCGAGCAGAATACGCTGGCCATCGTGTGAAACTACAGCGGCAATCATGGTCGGGTCCGTTCTAGGGAAACAGATGTTCGAGACTCCATGGCGGGTACCACAATCTCCTCGGGTTTGAGGTTCAGAACCACCCTTCTTGTCAGTAGGGGGACAGACGCGCTTGTAGCCAGCGTGGACGGAAAGGTTCGGGTTTCCGCAGCCAGCACAGAAGGGTGTCCGGGTGTTCCAGTCAATGATGGATCTAGCTTGTGCGAAAAGAGCAGCTATGAAATGATGAGAAATAATCTTAGTCGGCGAAGAGGGATAACATACCGGCATCAGGATGAAGTGACATGCCTCTAGGGTTCTTATCTACTGACAAGCCCCTGGCCTCTTGTACCTTGAGAAACTCGGCAACCTTTTCGGCTTGCGAGCCCTTGGAAGTAATGTCAATTGCAAAATACGGGTGACCCTTGATATGACCATGGTCTCCAGACTCAATCACGTCAGTGTCCTTGCCCTCCTCTAGTACGCCCAAAAAGACAACCAAGGTTGAAGTCTTTGCTGAGTCGTACTCTTTAATCGCCTCATCCTCGGTGAGCTTAAAGGGTTCAGCACCGATGAGTGGCTTAACATCTTCAAAGGTGAGATAAGAGATCAGCGACTTGTCGACAACGAGGGGGTTTGAGTCCTGGAGGGCGATATATCGGGCGGTAGGGCTGACGGAAGCTCGCCTTAGGAATGCGCTGTCGGCACGGAGAAAGGAATAGCGGTTGATAAGGCCGCCGGCGTAGTAATTAACTACTTCCTTTCCGAACCGACGAGTCAGCATCGAGTCGTCGTCCTGGAGAAAGACAAGCTCGGGGAGCAGAGGGGGCGGGGCTGTAGTGGGCATGTGGGCGGATGAGATGGAAAAGCCGGAAGTGGTATAGGAGAGGGGAAGGTTGAATATGAGGAGGCAGGATAAGGTGAATGTGAGGGCAATCGAAAGAAGAGACTTTTATTCCCTTAGGTCTTAGGTCAAGCAGCGAAAGAGAAAGAATAAAGGGGAAGTGAAGATACTTGAAGTGGTTTGTCGAAATGACGTGCGACGAAACGTTATTGACCCCAGTTTCGGTGGCAGGTATTCCGAAGTCCGGGGACGTCGTTGAGATGTCCGGTTCGTAAAGAAGCCGCCTGGAAGGATGTCGAATTGGCGGATATTGATTAGTGAGATGCTGCAGTTAACTCCGTAGCTGGCGATACCGGGAAAGTGGGCGGTGAGGGGTTGGTTGTATGGAGACGAGGGAAATGGATATTTTATTCAGTCATTTTTTTGTATCAACAGAATAATTGCTTTGTACCTCGTTTCTGGTTTCTGGTTTGGGACAGGCAAGAAAGAAAGCATTGATTAAGCTGATGATGGGTAGGATGAAACGATGATGAGTAATTCAAGAAAATGGGCAACTCGTCGTTTTCTGGACAGTTATCGTACAACCTGCAAGCAGACCTTTGGCATACACTGAATCTATGAGATTGTTTACCCGATTATCGATGACGGTTGTAAGCAAGGTGCTGTACCTGCGTGTGACAGGTACCAAACACGTTCTTCTATGCCACAAATAAGCCCAGCGTCTGCTGTTATACCAACTGCACAGGCTTGCTTCCCCCAGCTTGACCATTTTGTCTACACCATCTATCCGTATACCTACTCCGTACCTACATTAAAATACTTCAGCCAACCGTTGCTTACCTGATCCAAGACCAATCCGCATCGAGATGCGCCATCTCACTCGATCGCCCCGGAAGCTCCGAGAGCGGCCGACCCTGAATTGGGAACCAGGTCCGAGCAAGTGAAGCTGAAGCTGAGCTGAATGATGCCCCGAGAACAAGGAGCTGAAAGAAATGCATTAAATAACTCGTAAGAGATTCGCATCCCCCAATGGCCATATATCTATATTGTACAGTAATTAATCCGATTGTACTCAATTTGCTTCAGCTCATGAGCCCTCAATGCAACAACAACCCCTACAGATAAAAACTCAGTGGACGGCTCCAGGTCTCTTTTAGTGCTGCTCCCCCGCGTTTTTCCCTGTCGCAGTGACGTCTACGCCCCTTGGCCCCCAGCTCTGCAACCTGGAACCGTTCCCCGTGCACGTGGACGAGCTGGGTTCGTTCTCGAAGCCTGCAGAGAAAAAAAAACTTGCACCGGCGACGGACAAGTACCCCTTGGCTCCGTTCAGGTCCCGGACTTCGACCCTCCCTTGCTTTCTTTTCCGTTCACATGCGTCAGACCCCTCGTTGGATTCTACCTCTCTTTGCTTTCTTTTGTCTTTTCTCAGTATTGTCAAAGATTTAATTCGCCAAGTCACCCTCAGCTTCCGTTGGTACCACCTGGACGAACCAGGAAAGCTTCGCAAGACGCTGCTCAGGGTCCAAACGGGATCCGTCCCACGTCATGATCCCACCAACTCAAACGCTCAACCTCGATGTTGAGGCCATCTCGGGCATCTGCGGGTAGGTCTATCGAAGGCAGGGCTTGCCGATTGACTTTGCTGACCTCTCTCTTTTCTTTCTTTCCAGTTCAATCTCTATAGCTTGTTGGGGTAGGTGATCTCTTCCTCGCTTCGTAGCAACACCAGCTGACTCCCAGCCCAGTCGTCGTTTTCTCCCCGCAGATCATCCAGAATTTTCAACGCGGCAACGCCGATGCGCTTTCCATTCAGTTCATTATCGTCTGGCTCCTCGGCGATGTGTTCAATATCTTGGGTGCAGTCCTCCAGGGCGTCCTGCCCACCATGGTAAGAGCTCTCACCATCTTTGATGCTCCCATGTCGACCGGTTGACTCACACCAACGTTCTCAGATCATTCTCGCCATTTACTACACCATCGCGGATCTCGTCCTTCTTGGTCAATGCTTCTACTACCGCGGATTTACCTGGCGCGACCCTCCTGCCACGACTCCGAAACCGGCCGCCAATGCTCGCGGCGAACCCAACGAACGTACCGGTCTATTGAATGGTGGTGCCTTCAACGAGCGTCGTGGTTCAGACTGGTCCGGTCTGTCTCCAGCTGTCTCCCACATCCCCGAGACTCCCGCTCCCCGTTCGACTCCGACTGCCCTTCAGACAATCCTTTGGAATACCATCGTGGTTCTCATGGTCTGTGCTGCTGGCGTTTTGGGATGGTTCCTCGGTCAAAAGGCTTCCAGCGAAAAGGGTGGTGACTCGGACGAAAGCGGTGATGTCAAGTTCAATGTCTTGGGCCAAGTTTTTGGATATTTATGCACGGTTGCATACATTGCCTCCCGCTTACCCCAGCTAATCCTGAACTGGCGACGTAAAACAACCGACGGGCTTAGCATGCTCTTCTTCCTCTTCGCCTGCCTTGGCAACATTACTTACGTTCTTTCCATCTTTGCCTACGAGCCCAAGTGCGTCGACAAAACCTGCCAGCCCGGTGAAGCGGGCCACATCTACGGAAGGTACATCCTCATCAACCTCAGCTGGCTCGCTGGTAGCCTTGTCACCCTATTCCTGGATCTTGGCGTTTTTGCCCAGTACTTCATGTACAGCAAGAGCCCAGAAACCAAGATTATTTATGAGGATGAAGATGATTTCTTCGAGGAGGGTACCAGTGGTGAAGAGGAGGAATGGGATCACCGCCCACTCCTACAAAGGGGTGATTCCGTGTATCACTAACCACGAAACTTTCTCTGTGGTTTTTGTGGATGCCAAGCACTTCTCTTCTTCTTTTCTTTCTACTGTTTTCTTTGTCAGATATTTTGTGGCATGTACAGGACACAATTGAGGGCGTCATATTTG
>JALNIO010000502.1:0-14956 GCA_023509875.1 Rugonectria rugulosa
GTTTCAATCGGGTCGGGCCGCCTTAACCACGTGGCGTTGATTGGATCAAGCTTCTCCTTTCACTTCCCGATCGCCTCGAGTCGCCATTGGCTAGTTGGCTTTATTCTCATTGGGAGCATATTATTCTTTAAAAGATACAAAGCCGTGGCTCAGAGCAGAAACGGCCACCAATTAAATAGCATACGAAATCTTTGGCCTGCTTGGGTTGCCGAGTCACGCCAACCTTTGCCCATTGTAGCGCTTATCTATCGCAAAGACTGGTGAGGTTTTTCTAGACAGTCCCATTTTGTCGCACCAGTGAGGTGCTGCGTCCTCAGCCGCTTGTCTCCCGGTAGTTTAGGACCCGAAAGAATAGCAATGTATTCATCGGGAGAAATGTTCTCGTGTAAAGCTCACTGGAGGGTACGGAAGTCGAGGTTGGTTGAAGGGGCGAGGATCTACCTCAGACGGTCCCAGTCCTTGTTGTCGTAACTTTGCACTCATTCAAATGCAATGTTGCGGATTTCGAGATAGTCTATGGAATACTTCTTAGCACACAGCATGCCTAATGAGAGATGAATACTGACCTGAGAGCGTAAGTTCCTAGATCATCTTGTCCGGGGGGGGAGGCGAGCGGTGATGTGGTATACGGGCAGCTCAAAGGAGGATTATGGCCTCTTTTTATGGGAAAAAGCCTAATCAGCGCGATAACTGCCAGGGAACAAAGGTAGCGTGTCTACACCTAGCCACTTCTCTCAGCTCGTGTTCCAGATTACGCAAGAGGCTTGTTCCGGTGTTTGCTAGCAACTACAAGGAGGCGGGTCGTGACTTTTACGAGGTTGTCCTTGTTTTAGCCACCCACCTGTAGATGATACATCATTAGTAAGTCAGGCACCGAAAGGTCGATGATTAATTAATGCAAGCGACGTCATGGAGCGGTTTTGATGATTAAGAGAGCGTCAAGATATCGTCTGCTTATATGCAACATGCTCTTCTAACAGCTGCAGTTTGTTCCATCCATGAAATTTGGCACTCAACCCTGCTGCACGAATGTCTTAAGATACATGGGACCGACTGGTCCCAATCCACCCATTAGCACTAGCATATGCGATACAGGATGACTCATATCTTGTCACTATTTGTCACGGCGCACTTTCCTCATCTCTTCCGATGGCTAATCTATTTTAGATTCAATTTTGAATCAATGAGATATACCGGATGCGATTTTATTGACGCTCAAGCTGCAATCATTAGACCAAACAACGTGTAAGAGCTAATCGTGGTCTTCATTTGTCGTACCTCAAATCGTCCAACAGTTAGTACTTTAAGCCCAAAAGGAACAAGAAGAATATTGTACAATTCCTCAAGACCCTTTTACAGGTTTCAGATATGATTGACTACCCAGGTACTTGGCGCATCTTCTGGCTAATTGATATACTCCATACTTTCTGTTGGTACGAGTGTGTCAAGCGACGTCGACCCCTTTAATGCGGGGTTGTTAAATCACCACGCCTAGAGCTGACACTGGCATGATGCAGACCAAGACGCATTGAAATAGAAACATAGTTAAGAGTAGATTAATTATAGTTGAAGGCGGCTCTATGTTCAAATTTATACCCCTTAGGCCCCATGGCTGCTCACCACTCCCATCTAGACAATTGAGAACAACCCAGCTGTGCGATGTTGACTGGGCGATAAATTGCTTGCGATATAATCATGAGCTATAGTAAAGAAGCCTTTATATCAATTCATACACATTACCCCTCTATAATCCTCTATAGAGCCTCTATAGTCCTCTATGATGTCCCTGGCTACTGGCCTGCTAATACTACCTTATTGGTGAACGGGACCCGAATTTTGGATGAGATTTGCCTCGCTGCCTTTCGATGTTGTCTCTTCCCCGATCCATATCTCGGTTCTCTTTTGAATGCCTGGCTCCAACGGTATATCGCTATTATCGCTTCTCGACGGAGATGGTGCTCGTGTCGACCGAATAAAAGTTGTCGTATGGTGCGTATCGTTGGGACGGTACCTCACGTTATTCAAGTACGCCGCATTCGACCCCGACACCCCGTAGGATGATCCAGCATTTGACTTGTTGCCACCGAATAGATAGCTAAAGATTGATCGACTAAGAGCGAGATTGGCGGCAATGATACCAAGGTATAGTTCGAGATTGGACCAGATCGCAGTGATTGCGTAAACCCCTGGTGGTGAGATCGGCGGTTAGATGAATACGAGGAATGCAACATGTTGACTTACAACTCAAATCTGATGTGACGATGCCAAGAGATGCTGCACGGGCAATGCCAAAGCCAGTGGCGCTATTCGAGTCAATCAGCCGTGGGAGAGTAAGAGGACAAGAGAAGCTTACACCAAGCCAAGACTCATGAGGGCCCAGACGGAAAACTTGACTGTCAAAGGCAGCCTCACTTTCCAAACCACCAGTAGAGGCGCCAGAGAGCAAAGAAGGTCCGTGACAATAGAGTATGCTAACGACACCGTTAGAGGGAATGCCTATCAGATCGCCAGCAAACAACACGTACCAATAGCAACGTAGATGGCATAGATCCTGATCCGAGCGTCCCAACATTTACCTTCGCCTGTCCAGTACGCCTCTACCGGATCGCACTCAGCAAGAAGAATTATAACGCAGGTCAGATTCGTGATGACCAGTCCGGCAATAATACCAATCGAGGCCCATCTCGTGCCCCTTGAGTTTTTGATGCGCAACAGCAGAAGAAAAATCGATATTTTGAGGAGGCAAATACTCGTGAATAATAAAATTTGCGTGATCCATCCAAACATGTTATTGCGTTCATAATTCTCTTCGGAAATATACCATCTATGCCTCCCGTTGCCGAGCCTTCCCTGAGCGACCTGGATACCGAACCTGATGGTGCCGAGCACTGCGACAACTGTGATGATGTAGTCGTCCCATCCTAGGTTGCGCAAGGCGTAGCGCACCCACATGCGGACGCTCGTCGTGATGATGACCAGGGAGATCAGGGCGGCGGAAATGCCCAGCAGGATAGGACCGACATTCTTGTCCGGAGGTAGAGGATCCGGAGGTGTAACGGCGGTCATGACTCTACAGCCAAGCGGAGGATGGTGAAGAAGAGGGCTGAGTTCCCCTCACGAAAGTGAAGTACGGAGTAAGGTGAAGAGTGAGCAGTCTGCATCTTCTTGTGACCTACGCCAAGGCCAAAAAGTTACCAAGAGGTTGCCTGACGCGGGACAAGAGCGATGGTCGGACTTTTACCTAAACCGTGGGTAGGATTGTGCCATTGTACCATTGTACCATTTCCATTCAGGGGCAGTGGGATGAACGCAGCTTGTATGCAGCCAACACATCCAGCTAATGGGATCCCAGTCTTGTCAGAACCAAAATGTAACCCTTTAATTAATACGAGCCAACAGTCAGCGGACCAACAGCTAACGGCCGAGGGGTCAGCAGCGAGTGCGCCATCTAATCTGAAAACAAGTCGTTTAGATAGGGTATAAATCAAGATTAATCGAGATTAAATTCCCATCACCATCTCATCCTTCAACACTTAGCCTTGCGTATCCAGAGACAAATCCTTTGCTGAGTTCTGCTCAAACCCGACGCCGAAAGCTACAAAATCCCTCACATCGGCAAGGACAAGGATCTGCAAGCGAGGACCAAACTCTGCCCAAACTTTGCGGGGGGGTTCAATGCCGCCATCTTCAATCAGACCAGTCAAATGCAGAGATGGAACCGGAAGGATTTTCTGACAAGGGCTCGGTCCGGCCGGGAACTCTGCGGAGGAGACGGCGGACGGAGAATTGCTCAGAACAGGATACCCAGGCATGTCAAGTTGTCAACATGGTATTATTGTGACAATCTCCTTTTTCATCATCCCACGAATTTGAAGACACGCTTCTCAGACTGTTCAGTCCTGTTGCAACAGTTGCTCGCCAGAGAGTACAATACGTCCTACAGTAACTCATCAGCATTGCAGTATCAACGCTGGCATCATCTCCATCTGCCACTCTCGATGCGTCTATGCAGATGAACCACGAACCCCCCCTTGAACCTCAACCCCTTGTCATTCCCCCAACGCTACCCCGTCAGACCACATTAATCACGGTGCTCCTCCGTCCGCCGTCTTGGCGAGCCAGGGCTTTCAGCTCCGTACAAAATGCACCTGCATCCATCCGAAATCCTCCACGAACCGTCACCTCCTGCGCCGTGTGACAGGTAGAGTGCCATTGAGGATCTTAAGCTTTGCATACGCCACCTCTTCGTCCCTTTTTCGGAACCGAAGATGCATGTCACCTCGTGTTTGGGGCTCGCCTTTGCCGCAGCCGTTGTTGCAGCTCCATCTTCGCAGAGTTATGATTACGTGAGTTGAAACCCTCGTTATGCATGCAGATTCGGTTCTGACACTTCTGTAACCCAATGCTGACACTCTGGTTCTCAGATCGTGATTGGGGGCGGCACTGCAGGCGTAGCTGTGGCTGCTCGCCTGAGCGAAGGTCTCCCCTCGTCGTCAATTCTGCTCATCGAGGCCGGCCCGGCTGCTTGGGACGAACAGGCAATCAACATCCCAGGTAAGAAGGGATCGACACTGGGGACGAAATACGATTGGAACTTTACAACTGTGGCTCAGCCGGGTGCCAATAACCGCTCCATCTCCGTCAATCGAGGCAAAGTCCTGGGTGGGAGCTCTGCTCTCAATCTCATGAGCTACGACCGCGCTGCTGCTGCCGAATATGATAGCTGGGAGGAGCTCGGAAACCCGGGATGGAATTGGGATTCTATGATTGAGGCCATGAAGAAGTCGGAGAACTTCACTGGCAAGAACACAGCTACCTATGGATCTGCTGGCGTTGGCGACGGTGGCCCCGTGCAGGCTGTCATCAACCGCCTCATGCCCGCGCACCAGAAGACTTGGATTCCCACTCTCAACAACCTCAGCATTCAGGACAACCTCGAGTCTCTGGGCGGAGATCCCCTCGGAGTCATGTACCAGCCCAGCAGCATCGACCACACTAACTACACTCGCTCCTACAGCGCCAATGCCTACACGCCTATTGCTGGTTCCAACTTGCAAATCCTGACTGACACCACCGTGGCCAAGATCAACCTATCCAACAACGGCACGGAGCATACTGCCACCGGCGTGACTCTCGAGGACGGAACCTACATCAAGGCGCGCTACGAGGTCATCCTCTCGGCCGGGTCAGTGCAAAGTCCCGGACTACTGGAAAAGTCTGGCATTGGCAAGGAATCTGTCCTTTCCGCTGCCGGTATTGAGCAGCTTGTTAACCTCACCGGTGTTGGAGAGAACCTTCAAGATCACTTGCGTGTCATGAACTCGTACCAGCTCCAGCCAAACTACACGTCCTTTGACATTCTGCGCAGTAACACCACCGTGGCGGCAGAGCAACTGGCGCTCTGGGTCGCTGGAAAGCCTTCCCTGTATGACTACACGGGTAGCGCATACACGTTTTCCACGTGGAATCAGTCCATCGGCGATGACAGCAATCTCACTACTCTTGCTAAAGAGGCCGTTGCTAAGGATGGTAGCAAAGTAGACAAGAAGAAGCTGGAGTTTTTGCAAGACTCATCCATCCCACAGCTGGAGGTCATTTTCTCGGATGGATACACTGGAGTCAAGGGCTATCCCAGCACCACATCACCGCTTTACGGCAAGTTCTTCTTCACTCTAATTGCCGTCGTCATGCACCCTCTCAGCCGCGGCAGCATCCACATCAACGCGACTGGCGATCCCGTCATCAACCCCAACTACTTGAGCAACGATCACGACGTCGAGGCCGTTGTTCAGGCTGTCAAGTACTCGCGCAAGATTGCCCGCACCGAGCCCCTGCGCTCCGTTTGGTTGAACGAATACGAGCCTGATAGCGATGAGGTTGAAACAGAGGAAGGGATCAGAGAGTTTGCCAAGGACACTACCCTCAGCATCTACCATCCTATCGGTACTTGCTCCATGCTGCCCAAGGCCGACGGCGGTGTTGTGGATTCCAAGCTGAGGGTGTACGGGGTGCCTAACCTTCGAGTCGTGGATGCTAGCATTATCCCGCTGCTGATCTCTGCCCATATCCAGACAGCTGTGTATGGTATTGCGGAGCGTGCTGCTGAGATTATTATTAAGGATGCCTGATGAGTACGAGAGTTCATCATTCGGATCGAGACGTATATAGTAACTTAGAGTCAGAGAATTGTAAATATTTTACCTCTGATCATTATTGCAACTTCAGGCATGGGATGCTGCTTTTTTTGACAGATGACGCATGCTGTTATACTCTTGCACATCGCGCTACGTGGTTTTCCCTTGGCCATTATGTTATCTGACCAGTGCGTGGTAAGAGTCTGTGCCTTCCCGCGTAAACAAGTCATTCCCAAGAGTCTCACAGGATATTTTCGTCTTAGAAAGGTAAGCGAACTTTCATCGCCTTTTTATCTAATCTTGAGACCATGCTCTGCCCCTTCATAATGTGTACCCATGCCCACCGCACACGTATACACGTATCCATTAACTTAGATTAAAGCCGTTTTAGAAATTCCGGAAGAAATGTTTTCATTAAATGGAAAGTCGCATATGCATGACCAATAGTGATGGTGAGATCATCCACGCTGGTTTATCGTTCAAGTCTTAGAATCGCGTTGTTGTCATGGCCCAATCACCTTCCCCCAAGGAAGAGATTCTTAATTTTTGTTATTTTGGCTCCGACATATTTCAAAGAAGCCTTTTAGCAGCAAAATTCTGTTTCATGAGAAAAACAAGGACTGTAGCCTCATTTTCTTCGATATTATCGAATTCCTGCTATTAAAGCCTTTTTTGGTGGCGCTGCTTCTTCGCATTCCGCCTTCAGCCACCCTACACCAAACTTGAAGAATAGATTTCTCTCAGCCAGCCGTCGGGCATCACCAGGACAACGGAGCGCAGATTTTGGGGTCAAGGTGAACCTCGTTAAACTCGTATTACTACCACTGCCGACGTATCCGGGAAATCATCCTTGTATGGTGTAGCCAAGTTTCACCGCCAATACGCGACGAGACGTATTTAATGGGGGGCAAACGATACCAAGGACAATAATGTCTTTAAAACGGCTCAAATTTTGTTATTTGTTATTTACTTGTAGAGAGTAATTTCCGCTCATTCTCAAGAACCAGGCTTCAACATTTTCTTTATGGAATAACTCGTGACTCACGCTTGGGCAGCAAGACACGCTGTACAGACGCGTGGCAGACCGCCATCTCGTGCTGGCCAATCAAAGTGATAGATATGATTATATAAGCGTTTTTCTTGGGCTCATATGAGCCGAACCAGGCAGCAAGTATTGACTTGCAAGACACGATCACAAAATATGCGAATGCGGTCTTCGAATTGAGAAAAAGTTTGATGGTTGATCTGGACCGAGAGTGCTTAGAGACGAAGCAATAGCGTCTTCCTGGTGGGCGAGTCAATAGCCTGTCAGTTTTGAAAGGCTCCTCCACCGAAAGCCCTGAAGCCATCACAGCCACCTCTATCACTAGGCTTCACTCACTGTCGACGCTCGCGACACTAACGCGTTTGTACATCTCTTTTTGACTTATTTTCGATCTTTTGTTCTTCTTCATCAATTCACTCCACCTCACCGAAAATGCCGTCAGACATGTCCAAGGCCTTGGTCCTCCGCGGCTCACCGCCACCTGCACCGCCAACCAAATCCTCGTCCAAATCAAAACGATCCGACACCAAGAGCCTCGTGCGAATGGAGGATACGTACAATGATGAGAATAAGACCGTCTGGAAAGCCGTCAAGGCTAAGAATGGAAACCGCCATACCGCCATTGTTGCTGTCGTCAAGCCCGAGCAGAGGAAGCAGCTGGAGAAGCTCATCAAAGAAAAGAAGAGGAGCGGTAAGATACGTAAGTACATATTAATGGTACATAGTCTTCAGTTCATCAAGCTCACCTGTGATGTAGAGTCTACCATCATCGTTGCTACGGAGAAGCAGCTCCAGGAAAAGATCAACTCTGCCCTCGACGGAAATCTCACATCGCTATATCTCCTCGTCAGCCCCACGGTAAACTTCATCACATACGACATCAGCAAAGCAGTAAAGGATGTTCATATCGCCCCCTGCCAACCAGCTCAACGTCCTGACGCGTTATGCATCGGTAGCGCCTCCAAATACTGCAACGTCAAGGCCTATGCTTGGGAACACCGGCCCAGCAACGTCCGCAAAGGCGGTTACCAGATCACTTACGCGGAAGGGTGCCATTTTGACATTAGCGACGACCTCGACGGCGCGAGGCAGCTTCTGAACCAACCCATCACGGCATACGGCATGCGAGACGACGAGTTGGCCGACATTAGGAGCCAGTTTACCAGCATCCAGGAGATGGCGTCCCGGGCAGTGAGTTCAGATATGTCGCTGTCTTCTTACCTCGGCGCTGATCAGACAGACAACTGGTTCGACAAGTGGAAAGGACTCCTCGCCACCATCATCAGTGCTGGCACAGGTGCGTACGGCATTGGCGGGGCTATTTGGGTCACCGGCAGCGGTGTCTACATCAAAGGACCCCTCGGCTTGTCCATAGCTGCGGGGTACTTCAACATGGCTGCGTTTGCGGGGGCTCTCGGCACGGGAGGCATCATGGCCATTGCGGCATGGGGTGCTGTGTACTTTGTCCCCTGGGACAGGTTGTGGAATTTGGTTAGGGAGAAGCTGTGGCAGATATGGGAGGTGATTCGAGACGTTGCGGCCTGGATCTGGGAGAAGATGAAGTCACTGGCGAGCAACCGCGTTTCCAAGGCATCCATTGGGCCTTCTCAGTCGTTGGTTCGGTTCTCGAGCTGATGGAATCATTTGATGATCTGGTCTCTTCATTCTCCTCTCAAGTTCCATCTCAGACATACAGACACATAGATGGGCCATCAAATATTATAGAATGACACAAGACTTGATTGGTTTGATATGAAGGCAGCGCGGTACCTGTCTGTCCACTACATAGTTACATGTTCCTGTGCAATAATAAATGCATATCAACAATCCCAATTACCTGGCAATTCAAAGGATTTTGCCGACAGCCCAATTGATTGCTTTCCCGTGCACAGAAAAGATGCCACTCAGTACCCAGTTGGTGACATCCGATACGATATCGGAAGAGGTGGTGGTACCAACGCCAATATCCTTGGAGGTCGGATCTACCGCGAGAACAAGATGAATGTCATCCGGCATTCCCGCAATACTAGAAGGAATGCTCAATTTTCGCGAGGTTGAATGTCCACCATCCAAGTGATAGACAATTTCCGAATAGTCAGGTCAAGCGAAACCCTTCCAGTCGCTGGTACCAATTATCAGATAGCCGCATTGCTTGATAGGAATGTCCTTGCCATCATCGACTTTGACACTTCCATCCGGGCGAAACTTGATGTTGACTTTGCCCGTAGGTCCTCGCGCCATGAGACCATTCCCAGCAATGAACTTAGTCCGTCCAATTTGATCACCCGGTTTGACTTCGTATGGTGTGTCCAGATTGTTTTCCTTCTTTATGATTTAATCGCGTTAGAATCTCCTTGGATATCAAACTGGGGTCAATGGAAGATATTGTACCTTTCGGTCGGCACTTGCAATCACGTTACCCCCGAGACCATACAAGTATACGCCCCATTGATTGTCGAACAAGTCCCCAAAGTGCGGCTGCTTCTACCAGTACGCAAGATGGGGTTTGACTTCCTCGACGGTGAACGTGACCCCTTTGGGAAGTGCGTTGAGGTAAAGCTTCTGATTGACGTCTCCAACCATTTTGAAGTTATTTCGAGGGGTATAGAATTCGTAGAAGTCTAATAAACTCGTAGAAATTGATAAAGAGATTGAATTGTCTCTGAGGTTTGAAGATATCAGCCGTATGGCGTCTCAGAGGACATATTATACTTAGGTAGGTACGGAGTAGTGTAAGAGGAATTGGATTGCCATTAACGTTAACAAGACTTTTTCTCGTCTTGCTGGGATAGTCGTCGGCCTCTCCGAGCTTTGTGATGACTTTTGTGATGACTTCCTATATCGATACATGATCATCTTCTCCATACTAGCTGAGCGTACGGTTGTTATGTGCATCTTTGCCCTCTTCCGTGACCGTACCCAGCAGTACCGCAACCCGCTTATTTTGATCACCACCATTTCAACCACAATAGACAAACACAGCTCCTTCACGCGGTATGATCATCAAAATGAACACTCAAAACATCTGGATCATCGAGCCTTCAGCTACCCCATAGACCTCCACTTGGTTAAGCGGGACAGCGGGAGAAGCGCCTTGTCATCCAATGACGGCCCGCAGCCTTCGGGCCGCATCTACGGCTCAATGGTCATTTGGAGTGGGATTCGACGATCTTACATCTTACGACCCTTGTGTCTCAGCTCCTTGGGAGCGGTGAGGGGTTAGACAAGAAACACGTTGCCGAGTCTCATTCGTCTACTGGCTGCCCTACGTGCCGTGTTTGTAGACACGGGAGCGGTCAAGGACAAGATCGGCGATAGGGAGACAGCTGGAAATGTTGAACGGAATGTGATAGGTTGTACAGCAGCTACTTATGTCAGTATGTCTTAAATTTGTAGCGGCAAAAGGTCTCACCAGAAGCTTCCCCTCAGGAGACGCGACATCCGTTTCCACAGTCAGCTGGTTACATAGCTTGCGCGCCGTCGGTAGTTTCAGATGTTGCGTCATAGAGTCCACGAGAACGGCAGATACATTCTCATTGTGTGCGAGGAGGCATTGGTTGTTGGGTTGATGTAAGGGGGTTGGGTGTACAACGGGTTGTTTTGGGCTGCTTTGGGCACTTTGGGCGTCTTGTCCCTCAAGTACATGTCAACACTAAATAGTACCGGGTATAAGAACAAGCCTCGACCCCTTAGATAATCTTCATTCATCATCATCACCTTCTTCATTCAAACCAACCTCTTTACACTTCACACATCTTTATACACCATGGGCAACGGCAGACTCAACAACGGCGAGTGGCTCCTCGTGGGCCAGAGCATCTGGAGCGACGACGGCACAGTCGAGTTCCGCATGCAAGACGATGGCAAAATTGCCGTCTATTATGACGACGAATGCAAGTGGCAGAGCACTGCCGAGCAGCGCTGGGACATTCACGGCATCAAGATGCAGGAAGATGGCAACTTGGTCATCTAGTAAGTGCTTTCTCTCAAAGATTGAGGGCCGACAGACAACTAATCGTGTGGATAGCGACAACAGCGGTACCGGCACCGCTACGTGGCACACCAACACCGCCAGACCAACTGGTGATGACACCACCTTCCTGGCTGTGCAGGACGATGGAAACGTTGTCCTGTATAAGGATGATGATGTGCCTATCTGGGCCACCGCCAGCAACAAGTAGATCGAGTTGTTAGTAGAAACCGAAGCAGATATCTATAGCTCAATTGAGGCCTTGCAGACCAATGAGACTATCAACATTTTCGCTGTGGTTGTGTATGTGTCGTTCGTTTGTGGCTGACCCGAAGAATAATTCGAAGTGACCCATGCAAATCTGTGCGATGCCTTTGTAATTTCCATTTCCGGCATTGCACCAGCTGAGGTTATCATGAAGTCAGCTGTCTTCCTGAACGTAGTGCGCTTCCCTCCTGGATCTAGACTTTGTGACTCACGTGCTCTATGTAGTGCACAGATAGTTAAAAGGCCGTTATTATAAGTCTCCAGTTCTATCTCGTATTTGAGGGCTGTGCACCACGAGTCCACCGGCCTGCATGACCAATCACATTCTTGACGGTCCGTCCGAAGCCCTTGTCTGATGGGAAAACAAAGGCGACAGAATGTGCAGTGTACTGTTATTAGCTCATGTTCCTTTTTATCCTTCGAAGTCACGAAAATGAATCTGTTTCCATGCAATACGACACGAACGTAAAGCTGCCACCGGAAGAGAAGTTAATATATCCACATGGATACTACCTATGCACGCCCTACTACGGTGTAAACTCTGAGTAGCTGACCTCAGCCGAGGTTATTCGTATCCTATTATGACCCGATAGCTAAAGAAGCAAGCGTATCGAACGTTTCTCCCCGCTTCCGGTTGAAGTCGGGCGTATATACGAACTCAATACCAGGGTCATCCCCTGCCCAAAGACCAATGCAGTTCCCAGTGCATACATGATTCGAGGGTGCCATGCATAGACTCCGTCGGTCCGACAGCAATAAGCTGACCTTGATCTTATCTCGGGGATGGACTCCAAGATCGGACAGCCAACATGGCTCCTAGTCTCACCGACTAAGCATTAGTGTGATCTGGTGCTTCCCCGGGCGGATAAATACACAGGCAAAACACCAGAGCAGAGACTCACCCCGCTTCCCCCCGTTGCACCTCAACCGGGCGATCGTCCGGGGGATCATCCATCTTGGGGATGGGTACAGCCGAAACGCGGGGTTGGACCAGCTTTCGTGGTCACTGCTTCAATGCCGAGGACCAGCACCATCTGATCCATTGCCAGTTTGAGCCGACTGTTTGCGTTTCCCCGAAGCGATTGGCCTGGACCCGTCACCTGTTGCAGCATGTACGACCCCCAATCGGACCGTCTTGATGCAAATCGGAAAGGTTGAGCGCATGTATCTCTGACCCCGTGCGAGGCATGACGTGTCGCGAGTGCCACATAAGAACCCCTTGAGTCGTATTAGGTACCCGATCCCAATCTTAGCATGAAACGCTGGTTCTGTCTAATGAAGCTCTGAGATAATGGCCTCTCAACCCAAGGACACGATCGAACGTGCACCGCCACGGGTAGGGGCGGCACCAGCGAGGCGCGAGAAGGCCGCCGAGTTCCTAGCCAGTCATCAAGATCAGGACATCAGCTACACATACGAGGAAGAACAAGCAGTCCTACGCCGAATCGACAGACGGGTTCTTCTTCTCATGCTATGGGCTTACTTCTTCCAGCAGCTGGACAAGAGCACTCTGAGGTATGCCCACACCTGCGCTCCGTCTTCGATGCTAACTCTTCAGCAATGTATCCGTCTTTGGCCTCGCCGAGGACGCCCACCTCGTCGGTCGACAATACTCGTGGCTCGGCTCCATCCTCTACCTCGCCCAACTCGTCATGCAACCCCTCGCCGCCCTGGTTCTCGTCAAGCTACCTACGGGAAAAGTCCTCGCCACAGCCATCTTCCTCTGGGGCTCTGCGCTATGCCTCATGACCGCCTGCACAAATTTTCATTCCCTCCTCGGGCTGCGCTTCGTCCTTGGTTCGTTCGAGTCCATGATTGGGCCGTGCTGTGTCACGCTCACGCAGATGTGGTGGCGGCGAAGTGAGCAGACACTGCGGACGAGCTACTGGAATGCCATGAACGGAGTTACCTCGATAATAGGCAGTTTATCGACCTACGGGCTAGCACATATTCACAGCGACGTCTTGTTCCGATACCAGGTTGTTTTCCTGTTCTGTGGGTTGCTGACTGTGGTTTACTCGTTTGTTGTTCTGGCCTTTATGCCAGATTCACCCATGGAGGCCAAGTACTTGAACGAACGTGAGAAGCTCATTGCTACGGAGCGTCTGAGGGCCAACCAGATGGGTATTGCCGCGAGACATTGGCGCTGGGATCATGTCCGTGAGGCTGTTCTAGACCTGAAGACTTGGTGCTGGTTCATTGCCATCATCTCTATTTCGTGAGTTGACCCTCTTATAAAGATTAGGGAATAAATGACTGAATTGTCCTTTTAGTATTGTTAGTGGTGGCATTTCCACCTTTGGATCTCTCATTGTCAAATCTTTTGGATTTGATAGCTTCCAGACTATTCTCTTCAACATTCCTTTCGGTGTCATCCAAGTCATCTCCATCACTGGCACTGCCTGGCTGGCCACCAAGACGCAACGAAAAGGCCTCGTTATTGCCGGAACCAGTATCTTGCCCATAGTGGGAACTGTCATGCTGCTCACCGTATCTCGCAAGCAAAAAGGAGTTTTACTGTTTGGGTATTACCTGGTATGTACGGAACGACATTTAACTATGCTCACTTTATTAATTCTGATAAGGTCTCGGTAATGGCAGCCATTACGCCCCTTATATTTGCCTGGCAGGCACAAAATACAGGAGGCGATACCAAAAAAAAGTGTACATCTGGTGTCGTCTTTGTAGGAATGTGTGCTGGTAATGTCATCGGGCCGCTTCTATACTCAGAGGACGATGCTCCTCTATACCGTACAGGACTTATTGCAAATCTGGCTATGCTTGTCACTATAGCTATCACAGCTATGTAAGTCTGGCCGCTCCATGAGTACTGTCCAGCATGCTTACCGCTCTTTTAGTCTGATTCCCATGTATCTCGCCTTGCTCAACAAACAGCACGAGAAGCGAAGGGTCCAGCTGGGAAAGTCTGGTGCAATGACTGATGTATCCATGATGCAAAAGAAGCAGAGGGAAGAAAGTAAAGCAATTGAACTGGAAGAGAGCACTCCAGCTCAAGACATCTCAGTTGATCAGGACAATGGATTGCAGGACATGACGGATTTGATGAATGAGGATTTCATCTATGTTTATTAAAAACCAGAAGTAGGCTTCTTCATTATGCTGGATCTTAGATGTGCTTGTGCATTGCAATTGTCTTGTATGCCCGATTTATGCTCCCAAGGTCTTTGGTCCAAGGGAACGATCACCCTGTATCTTGCGCTTATGCGGTCTAAGCACATCACTATCAGTTAGTCACTTTTGCTTCTTCGACCTTGGTGATTGTTTAGGAGACCGTTCTCTTAAAATATCATGTTGATGCTCACGAGCTGAAAACCAGCATGCAACTGCTAACCAAGTTCTCATTAGTTGTTTGCCAAGAATATGATTTTGCTCTAATTCAACATTCTTGTCTACGTACATGCATTGAGAAAAGCCTCACAGCTCACCTACCAAATCACACTATTGTCTTGACGCATCAGTAAACCTTATAGCTTCGCGGCGAAGGTCGTGACTTGGGATGTGAGGATGGAACTATTGGAA
>JALNIO010000505.1:0-30437 GCA_023509875.1 Rugonectria rugulosa
GGCATGTCGCAACCAACACTGTAAACAAGTCGCAGATTGAAATCTATTCTAATTCAATAACGAATATCCAATGGAACCAAGTCTCTAACATTACTTTTCTATCAATTAATTATGCCCTCCAATCATGACTGCATCCGAGGTGAAGCACTAATTCTCCCACCCTATACCAATCGCTGACTAATCATCGCGCTTGGCCAGGTATTAAGCTTGAAGACTGCCCCTCCAAAGCTGGCAGAGCTTCAACCCCGCCAACAACCACGCGAAAATGGGTTCCGTCGTGCTTCCTCACCTCCGATCCGGCTGGCATGTCGATCAGGCCATTCTTTCCGGTACGTCTTCCATATTGTCGAACATTTGTCATTCGGCGGCGCGTCTTTGAGAGCCTTTCGGCTAACCTGATTGCAGAGGAGGAGCGCCTGGTGGTGATTCGCTTCGGCAGGGATGCCGACAGCGACTGCATGCGACAAGATGAGATTCTCTACAAGGTCGCCGAGCTGGTGAGAAGTAAGTTGCCGATCCAAAACCACACCAAGAGGCTAATCTTGCTGACACGTTTCTTCTCCCAGACTTCGCCGTCATCTATCTCTGCGACATCGACGAGGTGCCCGACTTCAACACCATGTACGAGCTCTACGACCCGATGACCATCATGTTCTTCTTCCGCAACAAGCACATGATGTGCGATTTCGGAACCGGTAACAATAACAAGCTGAACTGGGTGCTGGAGGACAAGCAGGAGCTCATCGACATTCTCGAGACGGTGTACAAGGGAGCCAAGAAGGGTCGTGGTCTGGTGGTGAGCCCCAAGGATTACAGTACCAGACATCGTTACTAGATTGGGGGAGGGTCATTATTTTCTTAGGGCGTCTTGGGCGTACAGCTTGGGGTAAATTTTGGCTTGACCTTGGTGGAAAGAAATTTTACAAGTTATGATCCAACTCTCGGGTCTTGACAATTGGAAAGGTCTTTTTGTGACGGCAAATATCCATCTATAAGGCTTGTAGATTCTCGCAAAGTATTGCCTAGTCTTGAAAGGAGAAGGCATCGCAAAAATACCTGGGCGACTTGATTCATCCACGTCGATCTTAACGTGAACGATCCAGGGTCGCAGTGGCATTAACTCCTCAAGAGTTTACGACGACCCATCAGTAGCGCTCCATGGCATAGCACCTATTCTCTCGAGTATAATTTCGGATGTTCGACTCCGTTCGATCGAGGCCGTCGCCATCGAACATTCGCCAACTCTTTCGGTTACGCTCAAGACGACACTGAGAAAAGGGGCACTATACTCGCATATGAGTTAGTGGAAGACATGATTCGTCCGGGGGCTCGCGCCTCTCGTTACCTTGCGGTTGTTTTCGGCCAAAAGACCAATGAACCACTCCTGGCGTACTGGTTGGCAGACATGGCCCCTGGTTCAACGAAGAGTCTTCATCGACCAGAGTAGCAGCAAATCGAAAAGGGGCACAACTAACTACTCCCTCTTTAGAAAATGGCAATACATCGGTGGCTTTCTGATCAATAAGAAATCTCGCCGCGTTCCCCCAGATATGAAGTTCGACATCTCCTAAGCTGTCAACATTCACCTAATAAGAGCCCAAGTCTCGGCTTAGACCTTCGTCTCTACTTAAAGAGACCACATGGCAAATATACTCTCTCCAGATCAAGAATTAAACAAGGGCCGCAAGCCAATTCGATAGCTTCTTCGCTCAGGACCATCCTGAGCTTCTGACCGCGTCCTGGCACTTGCCAACTTTGAACATGGATCATACCTGGGCAGCGTCAAGCCCAGACGAGGAGCCGAAGATGCCGACCTTTGAGCTCCTCGGAAACGGCCTGGGCGCCGTTGCCTACATAGAGGCTGAGCCAGGATGGGAAGGGGCCAGATATCATTATTCTGATCAGCCAGTAGATGATTGTACTGGAGTGCCATGCAATCGTTCCCTCGGCGTGAAAGCGATGGGATCAACTTAGCACAGATAATAACCAACCAGCAATACCAAGAGTTGTTCGTTCTATGCAGACAACTTGTCAAGGAAAAGATCCTCAAACAACACGTGTCGCTCTCTTCGGTGACTCAACCTCACGGGGACTCCCCCGTTCAACAGCACTCAGTAAACAAACGTGGAGGCCTCTCGAAGCTTCAAGATCATCGGAACTTCCTTTCCGCTAATGCAAAAGCATGAAATTGAGGCATTTAAGGAGAGTCTTCGCTCTTTACTGCACGTAGAGGTCAAAAAGCTCGACGTTGAGCCGCCAGCAACGGCCCGGCAACCTCGACACCTTTCGGGAGTTCCAGGCATCCTCCGGGAGAATGCCGCCTAGGCAGACGTTTGATCGTCATCTGCAAAGTCCTGGTGTAAATGGTGACCACTCCCACTCCTGGCTCCGTGTCAAGGACTTCTCAACCATGTACTCGTTTGAACCCAGGCTGAAGCTGCAGCCTATCACTATCGCCTCATACATAAAGTCCACGAGTACCACACCCATTTGGTTATAAAAGACACCAAAGTCAAAGAGAGAAAAAAAGTAGGGATGTTATTATTAAAGTGGCGCTGTTGACTCCTTCGCACTCTACCTGCTTATACAGGTAACGCTCTCCCCTGAAACTCAAGGTTCAAGAGACCAGAAACAAACAAAAACAAGACCGGGCCGTAAAGACATATTGCCCTCCCACCAAGCCATCATCTCCTAGTTCGGGTGCGACCGGGTGAATTGCAGGTAAACCTTTGTGGCTTCTCTTCGCTGACGTCTGCTCCCCCATCGGAAGTGGCATCGCTCAGGTAGACCAGGCTTTCGCTGTCACTATAGAGATTGCCTCTTTCCTCCATCTCTCCCTTGTCGCCCTTGTCTCCACGGGGACCTCTTGGTCCGGTGTCTCCTTTGGGGCCAGGTAATCCCTGGTAGCCTCTTGGTCCGACAGCACCGGGATCGCCTTTGTCTCCCTTCTCTCCTTTATATCCACCGGGCAAGCTGAACTTGGCATCCACCAAGTTGATCCGGTCTCTCAGCGCGTGAAGACGTTCCTTGAGCAAGGGGGAATCGTTTTCCAATATTTGTATCCGTTTGACGAGCAAGTCAAGAGTCTCACGCATCTTACCAGCTGCTTCATGGTCAAGCGGAACCTTGGGTATCTCATCTCCAGTGTACTTGGGTACGAGCCCCTCAGAACGGAACCTCGCAAAAAGGGACTGGAAAATGGCTTCCTCGATCACGGAAGCTTTGCCGTCCATGCCCTCGACGACATCGCCTACATAGCGTTTGAGGCCATAGACTTGCTCGTCCCAGGAGTCCATCCGACGGTTGTGTTCAGAAATGTCGTCAGTCATTTCTTCAACAGTGGAAAGCCGCGCATCAAGTGCAGCCATGTATGATTCGCAGTCCCCTTCCGTTGCGACTATTTGCATGTCATGGCTCTGCTCGGTAATATTACCGTCCTTGATGGGGATGACGGTCTTGGGTACCAGAAACTCGGGCAGCCTGAGAAGCTTAGGTAGCTTAGGAAGCTTAGGAAGCCTTAGTAGCTTGGGTAGCCGGTGGTGAAAAGGGACGGCAATGGATACAGTAGCACCTAGGGCAATAGCTGTAGCAATAAAGAGTATTGGCGTTGTATTCCGGAGGGCGTTCTTCAGACTTCCCAAGCCTTCGTCAAGCCGTCCCAGTTGGAGACCGATCGAGTCCAGCCGTTGGCCAAGCTGCTCACCGACAAGGCGTTGGTGCTCGTCCATAGTGAGAAGCAAGCTGTAGACATGATAGGTACTTGCAAAAAAAGGGTGAAGTGGGGTGTCCATAATGTCGTTCAGGTTGCAGTAGTTGTTGCTTGTGGTTTGTGGCTTGTGGCCTGGGCAGAATATGGCTGGGGATAAAGGTGCAAGGCTGTGTGTGTGTGTGGGAGAAGAAAGAGAAGGTCTGTGACAATCAGGGAGAGCAAGCCCTCGTTTTATACCCAAGCAGCGAGGTCTACATTGCAGCATCATGGGAAAGAGTCGCTTGCGTGGTTTGGTTCAATGCGCCTGAAATGGTCAGTTGCCGGATTACCACCAAATCTAATGCTGGCCATGAACAAACGAAACCATCTCGAGTTACTTCCTTGGGAGAATTACTCACAGCCAAAGAAAATTAGGTTCCAGTATCAGGTGAGTTGAGGTCAATTTGATCTGCATGTAGAGACCCTACGTATAGAATGAATAACACGCGAGGGAAATCTCATTGGCAGCAGGACAAGAGCAGTATGCTGTCCGTCTGAGACGGTAGTTGCTTCAGACGAGAGTAGTTCATGTGTTGATCAGTTCTAATACACCAGCACAGATGCGTAGAGTCGTAGAGTCGTATATCCAAATCGCAAACCTATGATGTAATTCGGCTCGGGACTCTCAGGCTGCTGCTGCTGCGAGGGCGAAGTAGAAGAAACGTTATGGAGCACATGAGCATTGCCTGGGATAAAGAAAATTCGCATGTACCGTGTAAGACTAAAACAATAAATCCTGGTGGCAATCTGGCAGGATAAATCAAAGAGTATTTACAAGACTTGCTCTTCAGGTCACCTAGAAAGTTCGCAAAGCTATCAAGGTGGCGTATCCAAGAAAGATGCAAAACCGTCAACGACTGTTCTTGGAATCCGAGGGTTGGCTCATGGGAGAGGAGTGTTCCAGTACGGCAATCTGTGGTTGGAAGGGCGAGGCTGCGCCCATTATGATGAATGCAGGTCATGTGCACAAGGAGTCGGCCGTAGAGCGAGGAGGTGTCTACCGTGTATTATAAGAAGAGAAGAGAAGTGAAGTCAAGTTAAGAGGAGGTTGTCGTTGTGACCGTGTTGTGAATTCGGCGTGGTCACGTTTAACTCAGCGGGGGGCAGATTGAAGTTACCACCTACATTTGTGTCTCCCCGCTATAACTTCAGCTAACGTCAGGCATCTCTCAGGACAGCATCAACAAGAACTCACGACTCCCGATCCTCCGTCCATACATCATACGTATACCAATTAGCATATCTAATGACTCATTTCTTACCCTTTGGACATTTTTTAAGGGCAAATTCAAGTCAAGCCACTGTACTCCGTAAATAAACACTTCATTGTCTCACCAAGGAGGGGCATCATATGACCCCGCCAACAGGTACCGAAGGTAACCTTCAGCTCTCCCCAATCAACTTACATCTTTCATCTTACAATCTTCAGCCCTCAACATTTACCTTGCACCAAGGGCAACCATTATGGCAGCACCGCAGTCCTCCGACTACGAAATCCTCACCGAGCACTTGGGTTATCCTCCAGTCGTATGTCCCCTCCCGTCCAACTCTTCCTCTTCTCCAGCTTCCCCAGCTCTAACAAGCCCAGTCCCTCCTCGACGACATCATCAACACCGTCAACGTCCTCGCCGACCGTGCTCTCGATTCCGTCGAACGCCTTCTTCTCTCTATCCCTCCACAATCTCTTGGCTTTCGCCCTTCCAAATCAGATCCCGAAGCCCTGGCCCCGGAAGACGCTGCCCGCGCCGAGATCGAGAATGGCACCCATCAGCTCGAGACCCTTCTCAATGCCTCCATCGACCGCAACTTTGACCTGTTCGAGCTCTACACCATGAACAACATCCTCAAGATCCATCCCGACCTGCTCCCCTTTGTCCGCCTCGGCCATTACCGCGGCCTCGACTTCCAAGCTCCCGCCGCAGAGGACGCGCCCTCCCAGGAGAGCGTAACCCGTCTGCGCAGGAGAGTCCACGCCAGCCAGCGCCTCAACATCGCCCTCGAAGCCGAGCGCGTCCGCAACGAAGCCCTGTTATCCAAACTCCGCGCAGCCTTGGGTGTGCCTGCAAGCGCAGCAGGCGTCAAAGCCGAGGAGGAACCTGTGCCTGCTGGTAGCCCGTTCGGCTTCCTCCGCGACCGCGCCGGCCTCGAGCAAGTCGGCTCCGACATGCCCATCGCGACCACCACCGAATTCACCCTTTCACAGCTCCAGGCCCTCCGCGCCTTGTCAACTTCGCTGCGCACACTCTTGCCCGACCTGGGCCCCGCTGATCTCGAGACGACGAGCAGCGACTCGCGACCGCGCACGTGGCGCCGCGAACGCGTCGAGTACGTCGAGGGCGCGTCGCGCAAGTATCTCGAGAACGCTCGCGGACTGGAACTAGGCGATCAGGGCGAAGTGCGCGATGGGGAGTGGCAAGGCGAGGGACGAAGAGTAACGAGGAACGAAGTAGAAGGGTTGGAGCAGGTCGCTGCCATGCTGGGCAGAGAGACGGGCCGGTCGCAAGGGGACGATGCAGCCGACAAGTCATGACCGCAGACGACAAGTCATGACAACAGACGCCTATTAAGTCGTTGCGATGCGATTAGGCTACGAGACGCCTGGGTTTCCCAGACGATATACAAGACACGGCGTGTGGCGCAGCTTGGGAAAAGGGCCTCTGGGTTACAGGCAGCGATGGCGTATTTTGGTTCTCTCTTCTTCTACATGGACAGATATTCTACCCCGGATTTTGCAAGGCAATGCATTGAGGAATTTTGACCTCTCGTACAAACTTTGATCCCATGACTCTCCTTTTCGTGTCCTTCAAGTGCAAACATTCACACATGTAATGCCAAAGTTACCGTCTCCCACAACGGTGCATGCCCCAACGGCGCACCATATCCCACAATCGTACACGTCCTGCTTTTCTACAGTCCATTGGGCAAGCTCAGTCCTGCTAAGAGGCCGTTTTCCTTGGCAAGGTGCCAAAAGTGATGTCTCCAGTACCGTTCGTTGAACTCCTCATTTCTCCTCAGCTGGTTCTCCAGCACGACCTTCACCACTCGCTGCCCCGTTGCGAGGTCTCTGTGTTCCAGCAGCATCTTGAGCAGATCCGTCAGGCAGGGCAGGGAAGTGACAGGCCGACCGGCATCGGTGAGCTTGTCAAAGAGGGTCATGGCCTCGTCCTTTTGCCTACCCACGGCAAAGGCGCTCATGACACGTTCCCAGAGCGTCTGGTCGCCCTTGGCAATGTCGTCGAGCTTATGCTCATGCAAAAGCTGGCGTACCCTGCTGATGTTGGGCGGGTGCTGGTTAAGGGCGCGCTCAATGAGAATCGTCACCATGTAGGGCGAGGTAGTGAACCCTTCACGGCGCATGTGCTGCTGAACTGCTTCAATGGCTTCTTCTGATCCGTTTGATAGGGTTGACACGGCGTACAGCATCTTTGCGTACGTCTCCAACCCGGGCTTGACGCCAGATGATTTGAGCTCGCTGAAGACGTCGTCAATGGCCTGCAGTTGCTCTGATACAGTAACATCCGGCCCCATCCGTCCCAATACGGCCTCGAGAAGGATGGTAAAGGTGGCAGAATCAGGCTCTACACCCTGCTCTTTCATAGACGTCAACAACTGCTGAGGGCCGCCAGACGTGTCATCTTTGAGTGACTCCCGTAAGAGGATATTAAAGGTCCGCACGTCCGGCACGAAACCCTCCCTGCCTGCCCAGTCCAACACTTCAAGCGCCTTGCCAGGGTCGTTTTGGCGGAATAATCCCTTCACGACAGCGTTGATGACTGCAATAGTCGGTTCCACGGCTGAGCTTTGTCGGTCTTGTTGGGCAGCCTGTTTCCAGAGCATAACCATCTCGTAGAGCGCTGCGATACCCTCCTCGGAGCGTCCTCCATCGATCAAAGCCGAAATGCGCTCTGTCCAGATGACGGTGTCGAGCTGGAACTCGGACTGCGCAAGCTGTTCCCATAGGGCCTCGATCTTGGTTGTATCCTTTACTATCTTCCATCCGTGCATCATGGACGTGTAGGTCTTGACGGTTGGCTGGATATCCAAGCCGTGCATCATGTCTATCGTCTCATGCAACATGTTGCTCCTCCGAACAGCGCACCAGACAAAGACCCAAAAGTCAAGGAAATGCGGGTCGTCGCGCACCTCATCGCGAAGCCGTGGGTGCGATTCAATGGTCGTCTTGAGGTTCTGCCAGATGGAGTAGATACCTCCCGTATTCCGAAGACGATAAGCCACTCGCAACTGGGAGTGGAAATGGGATAGTCCGACCAACTTGGCCGCCTCGGGAGCCATCTTTGTATCTACTCCATCCTGCCAGTAGTCGCTCTGATACAGAAGCAGCTTCACTATGTATGGGAGCTGTTTCACAACGTAGTTTCGTATCTTCTGCTGCTTTCTGAAGACAGACGAGTTTCTCCTCTCAAGGATAGAGTCAACGAGTTCCTGGTTGAACCCACCCTTGACTTTTAGCATAACCTGTTGGAGAAGATGAAGCAGAGGAGCAGCCTGAGTTCTGGAGGGCTCGATAGCTATATCCTTGTCTGACAGAACCGCCAAAGTTGTCAAAAGACCAGGTAGAAGAGCCTGGGCGTGCTGGGGCTCGAACTGGAGAAAGATGGAAACCAGTGCTCTTTTCACGACGGCGGCGCTTGGCGGGGTTTCACTGTTCAACTCGGGAATCTTGTCCAGATCGTCGAGTACGTCCTTCACGGTCGGCAATGCGAACCGCAGTTCCTGGCCTTCCTCGCTCTTTCGCCTCAGCTGTGAGATGTGTTGCCACAAACCAATCAGGTCGTCAACCAGCCTCTTTCGCCTTGCAGTGTCGTATCTTCTTATAGTCAAATGAAAGCATAGGTTGACGACAAGGTCGTTTCGAAGATCCAGGCGATCTCTCCCGATCAGACTATACATCTGGGCGACTTCCAAGGAAATGGGTTGGCAGTCATTGACCCACGCGACCCTGGAGCGCACCCTGCCGAGAACTTCGTTGACTGCCTCGTAGACGGATTTCGGTATCTTGGGCATCTCTGCAACGTGCGGCCAGATTTCTTTTCGGAAGATGCTAAATTCCTTGTAATGTTCCACCTGCCTCTGCGAGAGTTCGCCGATCCTGGCAAGGACCTCCAGCTCACTCATTATGGGTTGACTTGAGAGATCACCCCCAGTTGAAGTGTTGGCAGCAGGACTGACGACATCATTAAACAACGCGAGAGCGGAATCTTGATTCGTCTTTGTCTGGTCCCCTGCTGCGAACGACTTTTGCCCGACTGCGCCGAACGAACGATGAAGTTCGGACTCATTGGCCTGTGCCGGGGCTTGAGTCTGAGGGGAATCAGCCCGGGTAGTAAACCGAGCCACCGCAGCCAGGCGCGGGACAGCGGCAGAACGCAGCTGGGATGAGCATCTCGAGCAGATTGATCTCGATGCAGACATTTTCGAATTGGCCGTCGGGGTTGCAGGCCCGACAAAATTGCGAGGGCTCTTTGGACGAGGAAAGTGTCGAAAGCTAGGCCCGGTTATTTTTGCTGGGAATGGGGAGGCCCACTCATCTCGGTGAGGGGCCAATCATGTAGCAGGTGTAGTCAATCTGATTCGGTGAGGACATAATAGATTGTCTCTACCTGGGTATGTGCCTATCAATGTCGAGATATAATCCAATATACTTGCAACCAAGTAAACTATATATATGCATGAGAGTATTTGCAGTTAAATTTCCTTTTTTTATTCGCTATTTACAAAGTATCGTTTCGTTTATGCGTGAGTGGCATAGTCAGGTTCCTTACCTCGGTACTCTTACACTCCACCAAAACTCACATGCACCCAGCTACTCCAATCTTCCCTTCCAATTATACCACCACTTCAAGCAGCCTTGAAGTCTCCATCAATCTCCTCAATCTTCTCAACACTCTTCTTATACCCTTCCTCCGCCTCCAGCCTCGCAACATACTCCGCCACCTTGGGAAACTCGGCCCTCCAACCGCCGCCCTCCCACTCCCCAAACGCATCCAGCCGGTCCTTGGCCGCAATCAGAGGGAAGCTCATCAGAATGTCCGCCGCCGTCAGGTGGTCGCCGCAGAGGTAGCCGCCCGAGGACTCCTCCGAGGACAGGTGCGTCTCGAGGAGGGACAGGCTGCGGCGCGTGTTGGGGAAGATGAAGCTCGCAAAGATGCGGTTCGCCACGAGAGACGTGATGGGCCGGATGAAGAAGGGCACCATGGATGATCGCATACCTAAGTATTTTTGCCGTTAGCTCATCATCTCAAGCACCAGAAAACACACATTCAGTGAGCAACCTACCTCCGATGAACAGAGACAAGACCAAGATCGGCATGAAGCTACCCTCGGCAAAATGCAGATAATACTTGTACCGCATCCACTCCTCCGTCTCTCCCCCAAACTTGCCCTCCATCCCGTCCTTCCACCGCTTCGGCATCAGCTTCTTCCCCTCGGGGCTGTGCTCAACCAGATACTCGGTGATGAACCCGCTCTCCGCGAGGACCAGAGGCGGCGCAACAGAGCCCGTAGCCTCAACCGTCACAACGGGCGACTTGCCCAGCGGGTGAACCTTTTCCAGCTCCGGCGGCGCCAGGCTGGTCTGCTTGTCACGGTGGTATATCTCCAGCTCGTAGGGGAGTTTCAGTTCCTCTAGAAGCCAGAGTATACGCTGTGATCGCGAACGGTCAAGCCTGGATTCATGTATACGCGTACGGTCATTAAATATTCACATGTGGGATTGGCTGGATGTGAGTTGCGTACCAGTGCAGCTTGATCTTGGGTAACTCGGTAGAAGTCATTGTCAAGTTATGTGCCTCAATGCAGATCAATTGGGTAGATTATCCAAAGAAGAGACATATACCATCATGCCCACGAGTTAACTATCTTTCGGCTCCCCTTTATATACCTCGGTCGTACCATTTATCTCTGCCCAACTCGCCGGTGCAAACATCGTCCCGATGAGATCACAATCGGCAACTCCAGCTCCCGACGCCGGCGTCTCCACCCGCCCTCGGCCCTGTTTTCCCAATGCGACTACTTCACCGCAAGGAAACCGTAACCATCTCTCAATCTTTCATATGATCTTCAACGTCATCTTCATTTAGCATATTAGTCATTGCTCTTCTTGATTCAATCAAATGTAGTCTATACGATGCTCCCGAGTGCTGCCGAGCCTCCCCTTCCCGGCCAGTCCAAAACGCCGTACTCTCTTTTGGTTGGCACCAGCTGATGGCCCCTAAAACACCCCAGCCGCCTTCTAGTTAACTACACAGTATGCTCGCCGAGTATCCTGTCAAAATCAACACCGCCCTCCATATCAGTCCTCCAATGCATTTTGAATCCTTGAAATGTACAGCTGGACAAAGCTCTAATCCTGTATTCATTCACCAATCCTCCAAGATTTTCTCAACCCCGTCGCTTGCGAGTCTTTGCAACAGGTCCCACTGCCTCAATTGTGGCTTCGCGCTTTTTAGTCGGCTTTCGAGATCTTGGGGGAGGCGGGGGGTCGCTGTGAAGATGGCCGAGTTCATCAAGTGCCGTCAAGTTCTCCCATCGCAGGCACTTGTAATTCGGGGGTTCGGGCGTTTTATCACGGATCCGAGAGCTCGTGCGCTTCGTCTCCTCTTTCTTTTCCGGTTCCTCGGCCGCCGCAAGGTAGTCATTTCGATTTTGCATATGCTTAGCAATCCTGTCCTTGAAGGTCAGAAGCTCTTTGCGAAGCTTCAATTCGTTCAGCCCTCGTTGGTCAAGCCACCTGATAAGCTCGTCAACATGCACAGGCTCGGAAATGTATCCCCACTGGTGAGCATTGTACACGCTCGTCTTGCCTTCTTCCATGGCCTTGCGCTCGGGAACTGTCATGTTAAACTTGGCCTTGTACTCATCTTGGAGATCAGGTGGCAAGTCAATGTAACCTTCCCGCTCAATGTCATCCGGGCCTTGTACCCAGATACATCCATTGGCATAACCAGCTGAGGCTGTCGAGCTGTTGGGCAACCCGCCGTATGGCATGCCATTTCGTTCGAACCAGTAGTATCGATTCCAGAAACGATCCTTGCCCAGTACTCGCGTTCGTGGGCAGTCGGCTTCGCGCAAATCGTTGTCGAGAATGGCAATCTCGTCCTCGCACTTTTTAATCTGGTCCTCCTTCTTTTGGATATCCTTCAGCAGCTTGATGAACTGTTTCGACTGGCCTGGAGGTTTGGGTGTCTTTTCTTTCTTTTCTTTCTCCTTCTTTGCCTGTTCCTCTCGCTTACGCTGCTTGACCACTAATTGCGCTTTTCTTCGCTTGTTGCGTGGCGCGTTATCCTCCTCGGTCTCTTCACCGTCTTCTTCTTTCGACATCAAAAGTGAGTCCTCGGCATCCATCATTTTCACGTCTTCTTCGCCCTTCTGGAGGGGTGGTGGTGACGGTGGGAGATTGTCTGGCAGTAGAATCTTGCGCTTTTCATTCAGCTGTCGTAAATCCTCGAGACTAAAAATCCTTGGTTAGCGATCGTTCAGCGTCAACTCCCAAAACCAGCACTTACGCCTGCTTCCGCTGTCTCTGCCAGTCAATTTTCTCCTTGCGATATTGGGTCATGGTTTCGCTGCATTCCTCCATATAACCACGGATCGTCTTAGTTTCAATCGTCAACATGCAGATGATTTGCAAAGCCTTGACACGGTAGTTGACGTCGAGTTCGGAGTATGCCTGTCGTACAGTCTCCTGTGTCGGTTCCACGTCCGCGGGGACAAGACGATGCAACAGTTCCTCGCAATCTTCTTTCTGGCGCTCGTCCTTGGACAGTTGGTGAAGCAGGCCAACTATGATTCGTTCCCAGCCTCCGTTAGTAAAATCGCGCTTTCGGAGATGCTCGATCCAGTCGTATTCTTTAAGAAGCTCCTCGGCACGATGATGAGCTTCTGCCTCCGCAGCCTCGCTCTCCTTTTCAGCCGCCGCAAGTTCAGCAGCCAACCTTTCGGCCTCGAGTCTAGCCAGGCTGCTTCGAGTGGCACGCCCAACGGGCTTGGGCTGCGGTTCGGGAGTTGGCTCGGCAGTCTCTCCTTCTTCACCATCCTCTTCCTCATCACTCTCTTCTTCCTCGATTTCCGGTAGTGTGATTCTAACCTTTCCGCCATCAGCTTCAGAATCGACGAGAATTTTCAGCACTGAGCAATGAATCTCGTCGAAAAGTTGCACAGGAACCTGTTCCGAAGCAACACGCATCGCCTCCACGAAATCATCAAAGGTAAATGAGTCCAATTTGAACACCTCGCAGTAAACATTGAGAGTATCCCACGTCTCCAGTAGAGGTCCAACAGAACTCATGTTGATGTTGTTGTGAGCCACATGTCCGTTCTCTAATTGCACCGGGGGATCGTGGCACAAGAATTTTAGTGGCGGACGCCTACGATCCTCACGAGGTTCAAGCTGTAAATCCTCAATAGGGTACTTTGGAGGCGGCGGGGGCGGTGGCGGTGGGGTAGGCTCGCGCGGTGGTGCGAGGTTTTGTTCGTTCGCGGGATAGCTGAATGGGTTGCCGCCATGGACGGGCATGAGCATAGGCCATTTGAGACCTTTGGCTCCAGATTCTGGCTGAACAGGCTTCGCCTTGCTTTTGGGGGCGGGTTTCAGTTCCGGAAGTCTAACTGGTCCGGAATGAATGGCCGAGTTGTGGCCATTCATCTCGTGAGGAAGACTTGCACGTTTCTGGGCCTGAAGTTGCTTGCGCTCCTGGATCTTGGTAGTGTGCTGAAGATGAGTTGGCACCTTCATCTCGATTTTGAACTGGGAGCCATACTCCTGCTTGACTCGCCAAGGAGCACCATTCCATGCCTCTCGGTATACCGTCTTCTTGATGAAGGATCGCAACATGGCCTTGGTGAAAACTCCGCGCTCGCGACACATGTGCTCATTCGTGACAATCGCCTCCTTATGCGAGTCTTTGATTTCGACCAAGTATCTTGTCAGCGGTCCTGACTGCGTGCCATCTGGGAGATTCCTAGGCCCAAAACTGGTCTTGTCGCGAACCAGGGCATGAGACCGTTCTCCGCCAGTCAATGTAACTGTCACTTCCTCGCCGGGAAAGTATTCATGCTTGAATTCCTCGAAAATCATGTCCACGAGGTTATCCAGTCGAGAGATGGTCTGAAATTGGACTTTATGAAGGATAGGGCCCTTGAGGGAGTCAGGGAACGAAGCCTCGACTTCTCTACCTCCAGCAAGCTGTTTGATAGTGTAAGCGACGTATTTGCGTTGTGAGGGAGGACTGACCTCGCTCTTGAAAGCTTCGAAAAAAGTGAGGCCGGAATGTCCTGTGATCTGGTCGTTGAATCGGCGCTACATCGCCCACGTCAGTAGGAAGTTCTCGTCGACAATCGGAGACACGGTCGCCGTACCTGTTTATAGAAGTCCATGCTGAAAGATGTAAGCCACGGTGACTGACAATCGGGAGCTGGGGGGACGACTTACCGGTTCAAATACTCCTCGTAGGAAGTAAAGATCTCCCCAGTCTGAGGAATGTGCCAGACCTAGAAGCGCAAATGAGCATGGTGCAGGTCCTCCGAGGTTTCGGGGGAAGCCTGAAGCATACCTCAGCATTATCATCCTGAACTTCTGCAGGAGGCAGGAATCGGACCGGCTTTCGCTTGAACAAAACCTTTACACAAGAGTAAGCGGTCGTTTGGGGAGTGGGAGGCGGAATTGGATAGTCATTACCATGGTTGTGACGATTGGCGCAAAAACAATCAAGCTTCAGGTAGAAAACAAGGACCAAACCCTCTACAAGGCTGATGTGCAGCCGTCTCCCCCACTAACAAGAAAGAATCTGCACCGGGAAACGATTCGGTAGCATCGAGGCAGATGGAAGATGGGCGGGGAGATGCGAAGCGACAGCTGGTTGTTGATGGCGGTTTGGCGACAGCCGAGAAGTTGAATGGTGAAAAAGACAAACGCGGGTGCGCGGGTGGAAATCGGAGAGAAGTGGTCGCAGTGGCCCGTCGCGGATTGGTCGGGGTCCAGGTGGGATTCAACGACGACTTACACGCGGCAAACGAGAGCTGCAGAAGATGAACGCGAAAAGTGAAAAGGCGATGAGACCGGGGGGTGTGTAAGTAGCAACTTGGACGGTGTCGAGGGCGGCGCGGTGGTTGAGGACGCGGGCGTCGTCGTCGAGAATGCGTGCCGTAGGTAAGGTAGTCTAATGATGGTGGAGGAGGGAGGAGGAGGAGGAAAATAAAGCAAGAAGAAGAGAAGAAGCGGGCTGACGCGACGGACACAACGGCGTAGGACCCCCCGAAAAGCAGAGCAGCAAGAGCGAGGGTGGGTGTGAGTTACCTTACTGTGAAGAGTGGTTCCCGTCTTGTTAATTGGTACCAAATGGCAGCAGCAAGGAAGAGGGCCAGGTCGAGGACGAGGAAAAAAAACCGGGGATGGATACAGAAAGATACTTTTGGCTCTCGCATAGCCAAGTGCTTGACAGCTGTACTGCTCGTGTACCCTGTCAGTGCCGCATGGGTCGGGGGAGGCGCCAGGCACCGCTAGTCATGGATCGATCATCCATCAGCGTCACGGCACGACCACCCGTCAGAAATAGAACGAGTAAAAAACGAAGAGCGGCTTGGTGATGAATAGGCCCAATCGACAGTGACCGGATGATATAGGCATCACAATCACCAAGAATCAACACTCGCAATACAATATTCACCTCAACATAGAAAAAAATAAAGATCCCGGGCCACCGGCCGGCATCTTCACCACTAACAAGAACTAAAATCCGCCCACACCCCTCCGGGTCCCCCTTACCTAACACACCCCTTACCCTTACGCCCCTCCGACGGCTCGGGGCTTCCCTTGCTTGCCTCCTACCTCCTCCAGTCCTCCTCACCACAACAGGCGCTCACTTCGACTTGTCCTCCACTCTCCTCCTCCCCCGACATTACCCTCTCCCCCGGCCACCAACGCCGCCCACTCTCTCCGTTCACCCACGTTCTTGGGCTCGTTCGCTTCGCCAGCCCGCGCTGCGTCCAACGCCGTCTGAATCAACTTTTTATCTTTACTTTTGGGCAAGATATCTGCGTCTGCGTGAAATTGAAATTCCCATCCGTTGCCTGGGTGGGCCGCTGGGCAAACCCGCCTCCTCCGGGACCGCGTTTGCGGAGGTGTCGTCATACCAGCCTACACCGTCCGGGCTACGCATTTAAATGTTGAAATAGGTTTAATAGCATGCAGGCGCTTTATGCGCACTTGTTTTCTGATTCAGGATTCATTTTCCTTTGCGATATGGATCAATATCAATCTTGTCGAAGCATGTAAATCCAGGCCTCTGCCGTCATTTCTCGGCGCACACTCGTTTTGACGACGTGCATGCAATTTCTTCAATTCAAGCATCTTAATAGTATTCCACTTTCACGTTGTGCATGCTGCAACTCTGGGTAATCATGGAGAATGTCGAGGCTCGTCAAATATGTTGCTCGACACCTCCAAGAGCCCACATCCAGGATCGAGGTTGTTAGCTCGAAATTGGTCTATCAGCCTTGCGTCTCACGTGGAAATTCTCCACAAATTTCCTTTTCTGCTTGCTGACTCATCCACGTCCATGAACGTACATGCATCACCGTACTCTAGCTCACAGCCACCACTTTTCGTAGCAACGCTCAATAAGTTGGTCTCGTTGTAATCAGGATTTATTTTATCAAATACCTTCATATTATCACATGGATAGGAGAAGATTTCCACTTGCTAGGGTATCTATCGCGACGATAAAGAGAACCACCAATCTAATGATGAAGTTGTCCATGTACTTCATGCGGTAAAGTAAACCACCATGTAGCCTACCCAGCTCCCAACGACGCCTATCGCCGAGTACGAGCTGGTAAACATGAGTGGGATAAACTCATATGATTGGCCGAAGACAAGCTGGTGTATCACTGAGCAGTAGACAATAAGAGGCACGCTCACAACAATGTAGAGCGTGCTGAACCTGTCCAGCAAGAAGAACCTTGGTTTGTTCGACGCCGGGGCCAAGCGGTCAAAGGCCATCAAAAATACGATTAGCCAGAAGATGGTATACACCGTTTTAATGGGAAACTCTGCTGGCGTGAAGAGGAGAGGGAATAGAGAAACGTGCCCAGCAACAGCCAGAGGTCGAAAAGCGCCCAGGTGCCGTCGGTCCTTGAGAGCGATTAAACTAAAGGGAATGATGACCAACAGAATGGCCTTTTCGTGGACATGCCATCCAAATAAAAAGGATGCATATCCACACAGCGTAACAGCGCCGATAAAGTTCTCCCAGGATCGATTGGCGAAGAGCTTGATGAGGGGTAGAATCTGGAAGAACAGGGTCAGAGCAAAGCATGTTCGAGGGCTAATCTCAGGCAGAACCGCAAAGGCAGTATCGCCGACGAGACCTCGTGTGACACTATGTAATGCGCTCTGGTTGACTGTCAAGCCAAGTCTTGGGGCAACTATAGTTTATCAGTATGTTGTCGGCAAATGTACATGAAAACACTTACGATGGATCAGAATTCGATCCGCGAAAGAGTAGAGCGCCCAAACGTTCGGTGCCCAATACGCATGGCAAAGGCCTCGCGAAAATGGGAATAATCTGCTGAGAAGCTGGGGAATCTGATTCATGGCAGCAAAGGGGCCGAAGGCAGCCCCGAATATTCCTACAAGTCCAAGTCCCAGCTTGATACAGTTCAGGAACCGAATGCGGAAAATTGACTTGGCCGAAAGGCAGTACTCCCGCAGGAGATAGACAAAGTACGCAGGTGCCAAATACAAGTAAATGTGCTTGAAGCACAACAACGCCGCAAAGACCAGACCACTCAAGAGGAGTGTCGACCTCGAACGAGCCAGCACTAACGAGAGTACGAGGATGCCGTACATGAACCCATTATATTGGAAGTGGATATGGTCAATGATCAAGAGACCTGGAGAGAGAACGACGGAAAGGGCAGCGACTTGGGCGGCGCGCTTCGAGCCGAGGGGGGTCGAGTCGATGAACAACTGGAGAGCGTAAACGAGGACGAGCTCGGTGATAATAACCGAAGTGCGCTGGAAATAGACGGTTTGCCAGCTGTCATAGTCGAGATTATAGATGCGGACCATGAGGGGGTCGACAAGTCGAGCGACATGGGCAAGGACCCATTCGAAGTAGGCAAAGAAGGGAGGATAGTCGAGTGTCCATTCTGATGTCTTCTCGTAGTACCACTTCTCGAGTGGGAGGCTCTGGGTAATAGCGAGCCAATTGCGATGCACTTCGAAGTCGGTAGATTTGCTACGAAACGAAATGTTAGTCTATTCAGCTTACGATTCCATGACATCCTGCGAGGAGTCGACGGATTATCCGCTCAACCCGCAATGTCACCCTCATGAGAGCTACCATGTGGGATTGGATGCGACTCACTATGCCGGAAACAGGAGGACTTTGAAGGCTGCAGCGACGAGGGCGCACTGCGCCAGGGTTGGGTACGACTCCGCCATTATGAGTATCGCCTTCTCAGCCTCAGCTTCATGACCCCGAAAAGAGAAACGGGACGAGGAGTTGGCGTTGAAAGAAGCAAAAGCGTTCTGCAGCCGAGTGCATAAACCAAGACACGACGACAATAAAATCACAGCTCTCAGGAGGAAGAGTAAATTGACCGGGGTTCCCAGAACGAACTAGCTCTGGTGGCCCAAGCTTCGGGTGGATTCTGAGGTGACGACAATTCTCAGGTACGAAGTCTGAAAATGGGGTCAAAGGACGTTGAAGTCTGCATACCAACCATGTACTTTGCATGTACATTCTGCTTTGAAGGTGAATATTCGCATTTTACTCGGGAAACTATGTATACGCTTTGCAAATAACATCTTACTCTGTTATCAGGCCTCAGACACTTCATACTTGCAGTATCAGCCACCTTGCCAACGTGAGCATGCCACAAGTCATGAAGCCAATTCGAGGGACGCGTAGCTTCCCACCAATCAGACGTCAGTGACCCACATCAATTACAAGCCACATTGAAGAAAGTAGCCAATTCGAGGCTGAGATGCTTGGGTGTGGCTTCAATCCACCCAAGGAGGAATGTTTTGTTGTCGCAGGTGTTCATACAATTCATGTAAGTCAAGTGTCCTTTTAATACCAGCCATAATTATCGTTGAAATCCAATAGACGGTCAGTAAATTTTTGCATGAGATATATATATTTCACAGCGATGTAGTGATCAATTTCCGCTCTTCGTAACCTCCAAATCGACACAAGCACTCTCCCCTCTTTCAGGGGCCAAGCCACTATCACGGACCCTCAGGTACCTAGACTTTGTACTGCAAAGTGTCCTCAGCCTCGTCGTCGCTTTTTCTTCTCTCCATCTCTTTCTCCCTACCCCACGAATCTGACAACATTTGGGAGACTCAGAGGCCAGGGCATTTTTCTTTTCTTTTTTCCCTTTTCCTTGGAAAAAAAGGTCCTTCCTGCCCGTTGATCGGTTCCCCTTCTCTCTTTTCTCGTTTCATAAAGCTCAAGCTTGCTCGTCGACTTTTGGACCAGCTGGGCTTGGAGCTCCGACCTCGCCATGCGTCTCGACTTGACCCTCTCCGCGCTGCTGGCAGCCAGCGTTGCGCAGGCCCAATACTTGATCAGCGAGCTGAGTTTTGGTCATTCTGGAAGGTTGGTTTGCATGTCTTTGTTCACATGTCATTACATTCAATCACAATTCCTCCATGTTGTTCAACTTCACTCCAAAGATAAACACTTGTGCTAACCATACTTGTTGAACAGAATAAGCGATCCGAACAACCGCGGTCAAATCCCCAATTTTGCTCTCCAGGGCAACCCTTCGCTACCAGAAGTCCTCTCGAACCGCATCATCCTCACTCCCTTAGCCCCCGGAAACCAACGAGGCGCCATCTGGGCTCAACAGTCCTTACAGCGCAACCAGTGGATCGCCGACTTCGATTTCCGAGCCAACGGCCCCGAACGAGGAGGCGGAAACCTCAACATCTGGCTCGTTCGAGGCGGCCCCAACGTTGTCGGTTCCAGTAGCGTATACACAGTCGGCAAGTTCGATGGTTTGGCCCTCACCATCGACAAGACGGGCAGCTCAGCTGGCATCATTCGCGGTTACTTGAACGATGGATCTACCGATTACAGTGGCAAGCAGCGTGTGGAGGAGCTGGCTTTTGGTCACTGCTCATATGCCTACCGAAACCTAGGTCGACCGTCTCAAATCAAGATGCGCCAGACCGGTAATTCGTTCCGTGTAGAGATTGATGGTACTCTCTGTTTCGAGACGGATAAAATCACCATTCCTCAGGGATATCAATTTGGTGTCACAGCTGCAACTCCCGATACTCCCGACTCGTTTGAGCTCTTTAAGATGGTCGTCATGTCAGACAACTCTGACAGCGGCAGCTCCAACCAGAATACCAACAACCAGCAGTCCCAGCAGCAATCCTCCAACCGGGTCAACTCCAACGCCCGAAACACCTATGATGATGCCGAGCTCCCTGATGAGGACCCTGACATCTTCGCCACTTCCAAGACCCAGTTCGTGGACCTTCACAACCGCATGCAAAACACCAACCACCAGCTCTCTGCCCTGCACCGCACCACCTCGAAATACCAGCAGCAGAATGAGAGGCGTCACGAGGAGCTCACCAATCTCATCGGCCAGTTGCGTGGGGACCTGCGCAAGATTGACGAGATTGGCGAGCTTCAGAAGCGCATCACCGACCTCAACCGCGAAGTAACAGAGCTCCGTCGCGAAGTCACCCGCAAGCTCCAGGCCAGCGAGCGCTCCGTCCGCGGCCTCCTCGACGACCACCACTCCTCCCTCACCGAATCCGTCCTCAACAGTACGCCTGGCCACAAGTTCCTCATCTTCATCCTCCTCGGCGCCCAGGGTCTCCTCGTCGCTGCTTTTGTCATCTACAAGCGCCGCCGTTCCACCATGCCCAAAAAGTACTTGTAAAAGTGAGTAACGTGAGTATAAAAAAAATTGTCCACAATGTTAAAGAGGGAAACGAGACAAGAAAGAGAAGGAAATTAGGACAAATAGCACGGAGCTCAGGTGTGAAGTTTCCATATTGTATATTTCCTCAAAACTATAAGGCAGGTCTCATATTAGCAGCGGGAGGGAGCACGTTGATTCTTGTTTTCTTGGGTACATGTAGTATGAGTATGAATAAATTCCCATGTTTACTATCATAACCCCCTCGACTCAGCGTAGTCCCGTAACATTCTGTTTAAGCCATCCTCGAAGCAAAATAATTCAGGCTCGCTCGCTGTGGCATGCCGAAAGCTCCCGCAAGATCCCATCTATATTCCCATGGTCGAAAAAAAAAAAGAGTAAGAGGGTGAACTTCAACCCAAGACATGTGGCAACTTGAGACGCTAGATCTTTTCAAAGCTGCCGTTGATAACATCCAACAACTCCTCGCCTTTGGGCGCTTCAGTCGTGAGGTTCTCATAGCCATCCTTGGTGACCAGGATGTCATCCTCGATACGCACGCCACCAACGTCGTAATACGCTTCCAGGATATCCCGGTCGATGAACTTGCCGTGCTGGTTGTTGCTGAGGAAATATCCCTCAATGAAAGGACGGCAGAAATAACTGTGCACATAGTTAGCGCGAGGTTTTACAAGATAGGGAGAAAGGGGTTGAAACGCACACTCCGGGCTCAATCGTAACAATCATGTTGGGCTGAAGAGCTTGTCGTCCATGATATGGCGGAGGTGCAGAAGCCGTTCGTCTGAAGCTTTGCAGCATGGCAGGAGAGATCATCTCTCGTTTTCCTCCTTCCATGTGTACAATGCTCTCGCGGGACAGCAACAAGCGATCCGCGCCACTGACATCGTGAACCTCGAGACCAACATGATGACCCAAGCCGTGAGGAAAGAAAGCAGCGACTGTGCCAGCCTTTTGGATTTCCTCAAAGCGCCCCTTCAAGATTCCCAACTTCAATAAACCTCTTATGGCAACGTCGGCGGCGAGAAGGTGAAGCGAATAGAATACGCATCCTGGCTTGATGCGCTTAATGCACTCTTCCTGCATGCGCTCAACGATGGAATGAATAGCCTCCGCCTCGGTGCTGAACGATCCCGATAGAGGCAGCGTGCGCGTAATGTCGCTCGCATAGCAAGAGTACTCACAGCCCGCATCGACAACTACAAGCTGTTTGTTTTGCAAGGGCTGGTCATTGGCACCATAGTGAAGCGTGGAAGCATTGAATCCGGCACCGGCGATGACGGGATACGCTTGCGTATGCGCACCACGGGCAGTGCATGCAGAGAGAAAGGCAGCTTCGATTTCCTGCTCGTTCTTCATCGACAGAATACGCTCGGCAACAGCGCGGTGAGCAGCCGAAGAGATGCTCGCAGCATGACGGATAAGACGGACCTCGTAGTCAGTCTTGATGACTCGGGCCTGGTCGATGGCGGGACGAAGTTTGGAGTAGTTAATATGCGTCTGACCGCGAGGCCTATCGGCCAACTTGGGACCCTGATCTGGGTGAAGGATGTACAACGTGGTTGACGGACCAAGATGGCCATGAAGGAATTTGGACAGCTGAGTCGTATAGCGCACATCGTCTACATCGTAGCGACTCATCGCCTCAGCAGAACTTGGGGTCGCGCCGTACCAGAGAACTTGACGGGGCTCAACATAAGGGATCCATAGGGTGAGGCGATCGTTGGCAATCTCGTAGGTGACGGCGCAGTCCGGGAAGTTGGCGCCAGTCAAGTAATAGAAGCTGAAAGAAGCTGTGAGACAGTGAAGGCAGACAGGGGACAAGAGGGAGGCGGCATACTATCTACGTTGCTTGAAGGGCGGCGACTGGTCAGAGTCTTCATACAGACGAGTTGGTTCGCCCGGGAGGTAGATGAGACCATCGCTGACATCCAGCTCGGCAGCAACCTTTCGAGCGTGGAGTTTGGCTGGTGATGGTCAGTAGCAGAACAGTTGTTTTGTCCGGTCCCGAAGAAAACCAAGGAAGCTCAAGAAAGAGGGGTGGTTACTTACCAGGGTATTTCTTACTGCTGCTGGTTGCGCTGCCCTGATGATCATCACCATCCTTCAGCTCAATGCACCTATGACAAAGCGTTAGCTCCCACACCGATTTCCAGTAGCTTGCCTCAAATGTGCGATGCCTTACAAAGCGTCAAACTCATCCTCGAGAACGAGATCATAGTCAAGGCCACTGGAGCGTTTCGCAGCACGAGCTGGTGTCGACGAAGGAGGTGTCGACGAAGATGGTCGCGAAGCTGCCACTGCGGATGGTGGACCTAAAGCTGCAGCTGCAGCTGGAGCCGAAGCCGAAGCTGACACCTGAGCAGACTCTCTCCGAGCTTCGCCGCAGATGGTCGAGGGCCAGATAGGCCTGGGTAATTGCGAGCTCATTGCTTCCGGGTCCTCTCTCTTCTCGTCCTTTGTGTTCCTCTCTCACGACAGATGGTCTTTCACAAAAGATGCTCTCTCCTCTCTCTATCTCTCCCCGGATGGCAAGCGATGGATGTCGTCAGTGATAGGGTGGATGAGTTGAGCGTGGTTGGGGTCTCGGCAGCAGCGCGTAGAGATGCCGTCCCCAGCGGGCGGCATTGCTTACATGAGCCTAGAGCCAGATAAGGTGCACCCTCTCCGGAAGGGGAAGTTTATAGACCCGATAAGTTATCGAAATGAGGCTTGAACATGTGAAAATGACGGCGATGAATGATATTAATCTCAGATGTCCATAAATATCCCAAGTATCTATCTACCTAGGTAAGTAAATAAAGCGTACAAGCATTTAGTTAGTGTGGAGGCAGGTTCCTAGAAAATACCTGAATAATGGCTTCGCATTCCACCGCTACCTACAAGTACTCTTCCCAGTAAAAGACATTTCAGTAGTTTGGTACTCGATGTAGAGGTAGCCGGATGCCGGCCCATATACTGCGTTGTACCAATTGCCCAGGTACTCTAGTACCTCTCCAACGGCCACTTCTCCACCCGCAGACAATCAACTCTTCCCCAGGAACTTTTGCCTTTCAGCCCGCATTTAATACTTTCGACTCGTCTCATCTTGACATTCCCCCGGGCGCAAGTCTTATCTTCAGGGGTGAAAGTCACTCATCCAGCCAAGTACAAATACTGCTGCACCTTACACGTAGGTAGATAAACAGCATTCATAAACCCACCAGCTCATTCAGGTGAGAGCATTTGATACAACTAATCCAACCAAAAAAGAAAACTATTCTATAAATTTCCCGACCCTCCTTCCTCCCCCTCTACCATCACTCAATTCTTCCAATGTGCCAATCATCATGATACTTCATCCCAAGTGCGTCAGAGGCTCACATCCCGGACGCCACGAGCGGGCGGCTGTCGGGACCGTGCCGGATTTGTCGGCTCTAGCACTGTGCCGGTGCGGTGCCGATTCGGCCGTCGCCGTCATTCAGTGGACCCCAAGAACCCGAGACACCATCATCACCAAGACGCCTTTCATTCTCACCGGCCTTTCCTAACTCGCCCTGATCCGCCAGTGCTCCATGCGAGTTGCTCCTTTTGCAGTGATGTGGTTGTAGACGCGCTAACTAGCGTCACTCTTTTGCCTTGTTAGTGACTTCATCAGAGCAGCTGTTAGGGAAGCCCTGACTATATCGCTGCATCACTGTGATTACTTCAAGGATGGTTCAATGTGACCTGTATCGTCATTATATCTACAACACCATGCTCCATGCAGCTATACAATCCCACAGGTATCCAAAACCTTTCGGCCCATCGTGCTCCTCTCGACAATGCCAAGTCGTCATCATATCCAAGAGGCAATCCCACCTCTGAGCCGAGCCGTATATACACTTTCCAATCAAAAAAAAAAAAGACTTGCTCCGTCTATTGCCAGTTCCTTCTAAGCAATGTCGCCAGTTTTGTCATCTTGCAGTGGCATGTCCGTGTCCGTATTCCATCTCTTCCTGCTCGCTTAGCAGTTTCCTTCTCATGCCATCTGTAACCAAAATATCCGGCGCCTACACACCTCCCGTATCATAAAATGGGTATCAATATTGTCACCGTTACATGCCTTGAAATCCACCCCGTCCTGAACCAAAGAAACCACCCCAATCCGCTTGCATACCTTGTTCCGTAAACATCTGCTGAATTTGCCTCTCCTGTGCTCGTTGCGTGTGAGCTCGCCTACTCGCCATCAAATGCGCCTGGTGCTGGGCGCGAGCGTGTGCTTGTGCCTGCGTCTGCGCATGAGACGGTGCTCTTGAAGCTTGAGAGTGTGTTGATGCCGATGATACTATTGAGTGGTTCGACGAATGAAGTCCCATGAGACTGGGGTCGTACATCTGAGACTGCATGTTCATCACTGGTTGGGCCTGTTGGTGCATCATGTACGGTGGAGGTTGTCCAAACAGAGTGCTCTCGACATCATCGAATGTACCCGTCAAGAATAGTTGCATATCTGGATTTGCCTCCGACACACTGCTCGATGGTTCGGTTTTTGTGGGAAATCCGAGCTCCATCATGGGTTGGTTAGGGTACGCGAATGGATCTTCCGACGGGAACATCAGTGAATCGAGCTTATTCACGGGGTTATGGATGCTCAGGGGTTGACCAGTGTACGGGTTGCGTTGTGAGCTTGTTGCTGTGCTGGTAGAATCGGGTGTATCTCGTGCTTGCATGTCCATGGACATGAAGTCATTAAAAGCAGATGTAAAACCGCCATCCTGGAATCCCGAGGCTGTATTGACTGGCATTTGCTCCATGGTACTCGGGGTGAAGCTCGTCGCATAGCTGGTTGTGGTAAGTTGACTGCTGCGCGCAAAGTCGGAGGTTTGTCTCGATGAGATGCTTGGGGGGATCGTCGTCTGTTGCGATGACACTGACGAAGGTCTGCCCATGGGCGCGGATCTCTTCCTTGACGGCATGATTCGCATCTGGCTTGGGTCGAGCTGTTCTGGGAGTTGATCAAACAAAACCTGGCGTCGAATTAGTAGGGAAAGGGGAAACAATGCAAGAAGAAATGACATACCGTGAGGACGTTGGAGACTCTCTCCGCTGCCATGCTCTTATCAGCAAGTGCAGCAATCATCTGCCTACCGGCTCGTGCATCGGCTAGCACCTCCCCAGATCCCGGCTTCTCAGGATTCTCTGTTGCGTAGAAGACCAGAGAAAGAACAGCGAAGAACTCGGTATAGAGCATGAACCAATATGGTCCACTGAGGACTCGTTGTTTCCTAATTTCGAGACCAATGTGAACTATGTTTCGGGACACGCTGATAGCCGCAGCGGCACACGCATACGACAACTCATCCACCTTGGTTCCTTGACTGAGACGTGGCGAAACGTAATGAAGGAAAGGTCGATATAGAACCAGCTGCACATGCGCATAGGCAAATCTCAGCAGGTGACGAACGCGAACAACCTCGATGGGACCATCGGCACTTGGTCGCCAATTCTGAGGAAGTCGCTCAAACCAAGTGTGTAAATCAGCTTCGATTTCTTTAATCCGTCCATAGCTGATCAAGTAGGTTGAGGTGGGCTTATTATCCTTCATCACACTCTGCCCTAGCCCTTTCATCGGGTAGACATATTTGGTTATCTTGGCTAGGATCTCCATCAGTTGAGAGTGCGCGTTGAAAGCCTCGAAGAAGGATGATGTGCCAGGAGGTGGTTGAAGGATGCCATTGGGCGTGATGAATTCGTCGTCAATCTCAACGGGGAAGGGTTGGTCAATGTCGTCAATGTTGAGCATAAGAGGGAAACCGAGCAAGGTCGAGACATAGATGTCCATCTGCCTGATCACATAGAAGACGCGCTTTCGAATTTCCTCCTCGACCGTGTTAAGCTTTTCATGCTGCAGATGACGATGAAGGCCTATTCTCAAAGCTGATCGTAGCGCGATTCCAACAAATGAGTAACAACCGCTGAGGTTCGAGGTGGCTTGTAAGAAGAGAATCAGAAATAGAAGAGCTTGTAATGAGGTGAGATCACGACATTCCGTGATATCTTGAAGCAGAGATCGTGCATAATTGTAATATTTAATGCTGGAATGAAATTAGCATCGTTCTCAAATACTTTTCGATAGAGACTCGACTTACCCTTCCTCAGTAGCTTCTCTGAAAGCAGCGGCTCCTGAATCATCATCCAAATTGTTGTACATGCAGCCAAGAGCCATGACTGCAAAGAGAAGACCAAGGAAGTGCGTTTCTTCTTGAGACAGATTGTCGAGCGGTCTATCGTAGATTTTTTCGAATTTCTCGTAAAATGACGGGACATGGACAATACGGACAAGACATGTTGCACAGCTAAGTGAGTAATAGCAAAGTTTGCGGGCAACCTCTTTGGGTGGTAGCTCCGGAACACTGTGAACGAAGGGAAAGGGAGATGACGCGGTAGGGGCAGGCGAAGGTGAGTCGAGGTTGGCGAGACCACCAGGGGTTCGATCGGATCGTGGTAGAAAGGAACTTTTCCCAGAGGGTCCCATCAAGCCTCGAAAATGGTCCTTCATTCGCCTCAAAAAGACGGCACCAGACGATACTCCATGGAAATCCCAGCCTCCCCTATCATCAATGTCGAGCTGTCCTATGGAATCAATCATAGAAGTAAGGTGGGCATCGTTTATGTCTGGCTGCGCTTGTTGTTGGGGAGGCTGCCGAGCTTTCGCAGCTTGGGCACGAGCATTTTCGCGATTTCGGAATTCTTGTTGAATAGCTGGGTCAAGATTTGGGTCGGCCAAATCGACGTCGGGCATAAACTTGTGAAGGAGGGACTCGGCGCGTTGCAAACGGTTCTCGAGGGCTTCGATGTACTGTGGTGCGGGGTTTCTTCTTCGATTTGAAGGTTTGTCGTATGTACATTCTATGAGAAGTGTCAGCCCAGAGTCACGGTCCGATAGCTGTCTGAGTTTGGAGACTTGACGGGATCTCGCATAGGAGGTTCAACTCGAGATGCATACCATAACTGTAAACAGAGCAGTGAGTGCAAGGTTGTTTCCCGTCGCACTTGATCTTTTTTCGACGACATTCGTCACAGGCGCGCGTTACTCGTCGTCGCTTCTGGATAGGTTGTGAAGGTCCACCGGTCGTATTGTTGCCGCCGTCGTCTTCAGCGTCAATGTCCGATTTGACGCTACCAGCAGACGGTGATGGAGGATCGTTGGTCTGCCAGTCGTTCATAGACGACTGGCCAGGGTCGTCGTCGGCCACATCTGGCGACATTTTTGACTAAAAGAAGTCAGTAAAATGAGGCGATGGCGAATTGGCGATGAAAATGGCAGGACGCTCGGCGCTGATGGGTGGAGGAGATGGAGAAGGAGGTAAGATACGCTGTAACCCCCCTGGAAGCCAGGAAGCCAAGAGGCAGCTCAGTAGGCGTTGGTCGGGGCATGCGCGAGCATGGACGTGGGCATTCGGGCGTATACAATCAATGGCTGCTGAGGGCGGGGCTCACCGTTCGTCAGATGCGACACCGTTTTTGATATTGTCTATGAAGAAGGATGATGGCAGTTGAATTCGAGTGCAGGTGAAGATTAAAGTTGAAGTAACGGGTAGCGACAGCGATGGGCGCGGCGAGGACGGCGACGGGTCGTGGTTGAGGGGGGATCTGGCTGAACAGGATGCAGGGGCGCAGAAAGTAAAGCCAGCGGCAAGACCCTGTCCCAATTGCCCCAAAAGTCGAAGGCCTGGTTCTAGGCCATCAGCGGGGAGGAAGTCTACGCGGCTCCCGCGGCGGAGGACGACTGAAGCGATGGAAGGGGCGCGATGAAAGTGCGATTCTTTGGACGAAGTGTTGCGTAGATTAAAAAGGGTAAACGAGAGAACAAGAGAAGGCAGGTTACGAGAAGCGGGACGGTGCGAAAAGTGCGGAATTCGCGACAGGGAAGGAGGACGTGGGAGCAGGCAGGAGCGAAAGCGAGCGGGAGAAAAGGAGGAAGAGAGAGAGAAGAATGGAGGAGGATGGAGGGCCCGAGCCGACGAGACAAGCTGGGAAACTCAGTGAAGGCCAATTCAGTTGAGTTTCAGTGGGTTCAATCAGCACACGAAGCTCTACAAAGGCACCGCAGCGAGTGGAGAGCCTTCTGTCAAGGGCCTGGGGCCGGTCGTTTGGCGTTTCGCGCGAGAGAGTTGGGGCCGTGACAGTGCAAGGCTATCGTGTGCACGGTACGGGGGTTTGGTGACTCTGCAGAGAGCGCCCAGTGCCAAAAGTCCAATGGTAACGTAGCAAGCGACTGCCAACAAGGGGTGGAGGGTCAAGAGGTCAAGGCGCAGGAATTTTTCTGAGCGACAGAGGGTATGCCAAGAAGCGACCAAGAAGGCCAAGGTCTTGACAAGACGAGGCCAAGAAAAGTGAACGTGTGAGGGCTGAGAGGACGGTCAGAGAGAGGGAGGGGGAAGCGAAGGCTGCAGACGGTCGACAATGGTGAAGAAAGGGAGAAGTGGGACACGTAAGGTAGGCGGGCAGGTAGATGACTTGTTGCCAACCAGCAAACGAATGGACCAAACACGAGAATGAGGTTATGAGGGGAATATTGGGATGCTCAAGAGAAGGGGGCATTGAAAGTTCATCAGAAACGAGGATCGACTTCCTACTCCGTGACGTACCAACACGCTGTTGGCGGGCTCGCGCTTTGCTACTAAAGCCGATGGCGGTCTCCAGACCCAGCACTGCGCCAAACCGCAAATAATTACTGCTGTACTGGGCGAGTGTAATTGTGTGTGCCAAATGTGCGTACGTAGGCGGCTTCTGGGTCATAGCACGATTTACTGATTATTCGTACTTCTAGACGCTGTACGAGTACAAACAGAGTACGGAGGATGTAGATTGAAATGCGACGGGCTGACAGGGGTCGTGACAGGATGGACGTCTGGCCAAACTGGGGATGGAGAACCGGATGAAGAACCCGCTTGTAGCGGCCGGCGATGGGATGGATGCATTCGCGGAGAATTGGGCGACAGCTTGCGGTATCTATCTACATGTAAGTTACCAATACCGGACTTGCCAGATACGCAGCGGCCGTATGAGGTGGAATGAGCGGGAGATGCAGTAAACAAGTGGCATCCCCCACCATCAGCTCCGATATCCCGAACCCGATATTCTTTGGGTGCTAAGGGAAGAGGCCGAATGAGAATTGAGGCGTCGCTGCGATGATGGCATGGCTCCAACATGAGATGTCGGTGTTTGAAGAGGTATGGATGGCTCTACTGTACAATGTACCTACTTGACCTACCAGCAAAATACGGCCACGGCCGCAAAGTTCCCTCTGGATGCAAAAGGACCCTGTTTCCCCTCGCACGGTGCCGATGCCCGAGCCCTCTCCTGGGAATTGGATTGGCCCCAAGAGGCTGGGTGGTCCCAATAAAAATCACTGCGAGGACGAGATCCCCAGGAGGAGGAATAGCAGAGAGAATCATGAATGGGTGACGCCAGCGAGCCGGCAAGGGGGAGGGAATTTTTTTTCTACCTTGCTGTCATCGATTGGCACTCCTCAAAGTCTGATGCGCTGCGCTGCCGTCGTGCATCCATCCCGTTTGGAACCCGGCTGAGGTGTCCCACGGCTAACACGGAACGTCAAGTGCCTGGTTTTTTAGCATCTGGACGGATACCGGGACTGACACAAGCATGGACAACGGTGAGCGAATGGAGTACACCTCCACAACCTGGGCTGTGCAGCGGCATCATGTACTATTGAGCACAATGTCATTGAGTGAGGGTGAAAATAAACAGCAGATTGTCGGTACTGGTGCAAGGGGGG
>JALNIO010000505.1:30595-81890 GCA_023509875.1 Rugonectria rugulosa
CGAGGCCTAGTCCAGACCTGTCCCTTTGTATTAAGGAGGCTTAGCAAAAGGTACAATACAAATCCAGGTACTCCGTACATGTGAGACACAGGGTCTTGAAATTATATTAATAGAGTATTGTCAGGCATGTTATAGACAATTTCCCAGCCTTTCTACCCTGCTTAATAAATACAGTTAAATACCTATCTCAATTAAGTCTTCCTGCGTCTTGTAAGAGCCCGAGCCAAGAGCGTTTGGTTCCCAGCAAGTAGGTACTTACAGCGCAGCTTAATCCTCTTAGAGCCGGTAGGTACCCAGCTAGGCAAGCATCCCAACGCCAGACACTCTTCATTCAAACACCAAACTAAATCAACAGCAAAGACTCGGACTCTAGTCCAGTTGGGTCAGTCGACAGGAAGCCACAGAGATACAAATCTAAGGTACTTATCTAAGGTTAAGGTAGGAAACAAGCAAGATATCGGAGTAATGCACTCACGCTCACAAGACCCATCTCCGCGCAGACACAAACTCCCCTACTAGCCGCGAATGGCGAAATGGCGAATGCAAAGCAGAGGAGCCAACAGAATAGACTGCAGTATCATCGGTGCTTGAAGGCCGTTACGAAAGGACCATCCACAAACCGTCCTGTGGGCAATCAAGAAAGAACCAGGGGGGGTGCCTTCATGGTGCATCAGAATTGCCGCACGTAATCACTACCTTGAGGTCGTGCATGTTCGAGACCATCAGCCAGATCGTCCATCCAGCCTGTGAAGGATGGAACACTTGGACAACCACCAACTACATGTAACTTTCAATAAGAAACGAACGGACCACGCAACTAAAGATGCTCCGTAAAGGTACCAGATCCCAGAAGAACCATGGCCTGGAGCTGCGGAGGTGGCTCTTATTCCCGTATAATCTGCGAATTGCCAGTCAGCTCATCTCGGTCCCCCACGAGTTGAGCATGTCAAGCCGATGGATGACAATGCGACGTACAGGTACAAAGCACGCTACAAAGTTCCTTGTTCGACAGTACCTAGAGGCGGTGGTTGGGTAGGTAGTAGCGTAGGCAGGATACTACGTTTGTACATGCAGGAAAACATGCGATCGACACCACTACCTCGGTCTACAAAGTCATTACATGTTGCGAGCTTATTGTAGATAGAACTCACATTGGTATGCGCATTACTGATGCGTTGAAGCCAGAAGACTTGGCACCTTGGCACCGCAACTGAAAACTTTCCAGGCGGTGCTAATGATCTAGACTTGGACGTCCCACAGCCCTCAATTCCTTCCAAGCCCGAATCACCGGGCTGTCCGAGCCAAAATACAACCTACTGTACATGTACATGGGGCTCATGCTGATGTGGCAAACTTTGATGCAAATAAGGTAGTAGAATAGGTGTTGTTAGAAGAAACGTCTTGCAGTCAAGGCAGGGCATTGCCTCAATATGCAGTAGGCCGATAGTGATGGCGTAGACGGAAGAGGCCACTCAAGAAAACCGCAGAGAAGCACGGAAACCCCGAGAGCCAGCTACCATACCTAGGTACACTACGTACGTGGGATTACGCCACGGTACAGGGCCTCGATGACAAGGAACGGACATGGCACGAGACACGATCATCTGCCGTATGCAGGTAACAGTAACCCAGCATGGCGGGGGTTTGATGAGCAGAAGGACATTCCCGTCTTCTAACTTAACAGCGGCCAAGAAGAGAAGCTTAATTCGGGAGCCATTGCGCGCATTATGCAACTCTGTGAGGAAGAGACAACTGCGACTGATCGTCGGCCGGTTGAGAGATACCGACTTCGGCTTCGCGCGTCCAAACCAAACATGGGTCAAGGGACTTCATTCTCTCATCAGTCTACCTACTTGCCTAGCTTACTCAGTTTACGGTCGGCCGCCGTGGCGCACTGTGTGGCTTGGGAGGGCAGAGTTTCACGAAACAAGGGGCTTTTTGAAATGAGTCGCGTCGATTGAGCTAGACTCCTTCATGGAGTTGTTCACACGAAACAGTCGTCATCTTATCCTGTCCAATGTGGAAAAGAGGTTTCTGCTCTAACGTTAAGGTTAGCTGTCCAATTATCCATCCATTGGACAAAAATAATGTCGTACGAGGCCATGTATTTTACTCTTGGCATCTCGAATCGACGCCGGCTATCTCAGATTCCCCTTCCCCTTTACCTGCCTCACATCAGCTACCTTTATTATTTTTGACGATTCGACGAATCTCCCCAGATGACATCACTCTCCCTCTTCTCAAAATGCCGTGATTCCGCCCTACGGATTTCTGAAGCCGTGTTTCAGGCTTGGCGCCAAGGCTCGTTCTCCCAGATGAACGAACCCTCGGGTCCGAATATGTGAGCCTTTTTCCAGGGGGGGGAGGGGCACCAGTTACAGGTTACACACACAAAAATGGTGAACAGAAACACTGCTAAGTCTTACATTTCCTGTCCTAATCGAGAGTCGCCTTCTCCATCATTGGTGGAAAAGAGACGGATTCTCGGGATGAACCTATTCTCCCCATCGATTAGCCTTTGCGAGACTATTCTGCCATGCCCCGTGCTTCTTCTACGCGTACTACTCCGTACTGAGGGACGTAGGGCGTGGATGGGAACAATGTCGCTCAGGTCTTGGCAGTATCTTGGCACCATAGGGCTTGTTTCAACGCCATGGCTGTATTCACACACAAATACAACGGGTTAAACTAACAAAGGCCACTTGTATCGGTTGATCAATATACCGGCCTGCCGAAAATATATAGAAGTTGCAGCTTATTTGTCGCAGGGCTACATCTCGAAGCCGCCTCATGTCTCAATATCTACTCACACGTGCCTTTACTTTACAGTCTTGGCCGCTCAGCCGCAAAAGTCATTAATTTGATAATACCCGAATTTCAAGTCCTTACTCTTCACCTGCCACTATCTCATTTGTGCCTGAGCCTTGACATCAGCTATCAAGGTCAATCGAGTCGAAATCTCATATGCCATGAAGGACCTTCTCGCTTACACGAAGAGGCCAAAGATTCCGGTATCTCTCTGCAATACGTCAATCTCGGCTGGAAGCAATGTCCAAGGTTGAATCAAGGGACCAGCACCATCGCATTAGTCGCCGTTGGCGAAGGCACTTTAATTCTCCAGGCCACCGGGATCATATAGTTCTTGGTGAAACCACTGCGAAATTGTCGACCCTCATATAAGTTTAATTAAACGATCTGGCTTCCAGAAGCCATCCAACATATCCGCAATAGACACTGCCCAACCTTTACCCCCGACCAGATCCCATTTTTGGAGACAAGATGGTGCCACTTTGACCCATCAGAGCCAATGTCGATTTTGAACAAGAGCGAAATTCGTCCCATGCGATATCAACATCACGAGAACTCCGGGCAGGCTCATTGAGAAGCGGAAGAAAGTTCCCCGCATAATCGCGTGGTTTTGTGACTGAACCTATGGTGATCATCCTGCACAAGAGCCTGCAACCACGAGACTGTACAGTCCCCTCTAAAACTTACTTGCCCAATCATCTTGATTGGAGATATACGAATAGGTAGCACCACTGTAACACCAGAAAGGATGAGGCAAAAAAGGCCCCCAGGATGCTGGGAGCTCTTGCTGACGGGTCCAGTTTGTCACTTAGCATGTCTTTACGGAGGGTGGGTGAGCAATTATGCTCACTTTCGGCCGCCCCTAGTACATAGTGAGGTCGGCATATGGCCGCGAACAGCTCAGACCAAAGAATTGCTGGTCATTCTGAGATAAGACACTAAATGTGCATGTTACGGTATCATTCCGAATCTGGGCATCGCGGTATTATTCTGGCGGCCACCCACGTATCAGCTGGCGTTGATACCAAATCCCCAAGATCCAATAGGTAATGAAGGAATAGTCACAATAATTTGCAAACGGTTCTGAGGAGAATAGCCAGAGTTTAGGCCGGATTGGGGACAAGGTGATGGTGAATCTTAGGAGCTACCTATACCAAGTAGTTTCACCGGCGGGGTTCATCAGTCTCACCGAGATTCACCTTGAATTTCCCCACATCTCAATAGCTGACTGAGCTCGAATGCCCCACCATCGCCGACCTCTGCCTGCTCACTCTCACCCGCCATCACGGATGGTCTCCACGTGCTCCCCGCCCAGAACAGCTTCCGAAGCTCCTCCATATCGTGAACTACGGGCGCGAGCTTGCTGCATTGGCCAGATCATACCGTCATCATGGCTTCGTCAAACTCGTTGCTCACTTTCTTTACCCAGATGAGCAACCTAGGCGGTGTTGTTGTCCAAGGTACACATGGAGCTGTGCTTCTCATGTCACCACAGGCTAACGTTAATGCTATGATAGACCCGGTGAAATTCGATATCGATCTCTACATTCAAAACTACAAAGGTGCAGCACCTGCTTTTGCTCGACTTTGTTCGCCCGCCCGCATCAACTAGCGCTAATCTTCGTCGATTTCAGGCCGAACGAGATTCGATCGCCTATTTTTCATTGGGAAGACTTCAACGACGCTGTGCGTTGATGCTTTGAAGGCAGCGGTAGTAGAAGCCAAGGCTGGCAACGACGTTGGTCGATACAAGGAAGCATGGGATTGCATCCGAGTTGCAGCTCCCAGCGAGCCCGAAGCCCAGAGAGACGAGGAATGGATCGCTAGAACCGAGCGACATAACAAAGAGGAGAGACAACGATTGGAGGCGCAGCTCAAGACGTATAAGAATAACTTGATTAAGGAGAGTATTCGGGTAAGCAGATTTCACCCGCGCAACGCAAACGTTGACGTCATGATCAAAGTTGACAATATTCTGTAGATGGGATACGAAGATTTGGGCAAACTCCTCGAAAGTACGGGGGAGCTCAGTGAAGCAGCAGAACGCTACAGTCGCATGCGGCAGGAGGTCAGCACCACGAAGCACATCATGGACTGCGGTAAACATATGATCGATATCTCTCTCCAACGACGTGACTGGACCGCGGTCATCAATCATGTCGGCAAGGTCACCGGTATTCAGCCTGAGGCTGAGAAGGTAAACAACACCGTCTACGCCAAAATCGTTCTTGGAATCAGTCTCCTGGGTATGCAGCAATACGCAGATGCCGCCAAGAGCTTCATATTAGACACAACAGACCCTATCACCTCAGACATGTATGACACGATTGCGAGTCCAAACGATATCGCCAATTACGGTGGTCTTCTCGCACTAGCTACCATGGAGAGGCACGAACTTCAAGAACGAGTGCTTGATAACCCATCGTTCCGATCATTTCTGGAGGTTGAGCCACATATCCGAAGAGCTATCACCTTCTTCGTCAACGGCCGATACTCCAACTGTCTTGCTGTTCTAGAGTCGTGCCGCAACGAGTACTTGTTGGACATTTATCTGCAGAAGCACATCCCGGCAATTTTTGCGCAAATTCGCAACAAGTGCATCGTGCAGTACTTCAAGCCCTTTTCATGCGTCACTATTGACAGTCTCAACGAGTCTTTTGCTGCTACCGGAGAGTCCATTGAGAAAGAGGTAGTATCGATGATTCGCGATGGCACTCTCGAGGCAAAGATTGATTCACGGAACAAGGTAGGCACCAACAATGCGACCAAAATATAACGAACGCGCTAACCCTATTGTACAGTTGCTCGTTGCCTTCAAACCAGATCCCCGCCTGGTCATGCAAAAGCAGGCTCTTGATATAGCAGGCCGCTACGAACGAGAGGCCAGAGAGAGGCTTCGACGCATGAGCGTTTTAACTGCTGGTCTCGAAGTCGCCGGCAACAAGCTCCCTGTAATGAGAGATGAATGGTTCGAAGAAGGTATCATGCCTAAAGCAGGGGGAGCCTTCATTGAAGAGTGAAAGACATGTTGATCTGGTGCACTTGGAGTTTTTCTCATGCGGGTAGCTGCATACTATGTGCAAGGCTACGGGTCCAGCAAATGAGAGCCAATTTCGGGGGATGGAATACGGCGTCAAGCATATATCATGTGGAAAATGCTTTGACAGGGTGCCGAATTAGAGATGAGAACACATGCAATCATGACCCAGGCGTTCGGTTACTACGGCACGTCTAAAGACGTATCCGTCCGTGACGAGATTAGATCACGGCGTAAAGGGGCATCAGAGTATTTGAAAGGACACCAATCACAGCGCTCAAGTTCATTTCCGAACCAAGATGCAATGCATTAGTCGGCTATTGGTGCGTTGGTACTTCCATAGGTAGCTGAAAAACGATATATTTTGTACGTGGGTATCATGAACGTCGCCGTCTGGCTACAGTCTAATTTGTTTTCCTCCTCCCCCATCCCGTCCCTGGCAGATCCTGAGCTACGAGATGCGTCCTCCACGAGTTCGCACTCGACAATCTCAGCCCATCAACTGCCGCAAGTCCGTCGGCGGCCAGCGCACTTGGGCAAAGGTGAGACATCGTTTGATGCTCTGCAGGTACTTGCGGGTGACCTCGTCGCCCATGACGTGGCCCTTTTCGCCGTTGTGCAGCTTCTCCCGCGCGCTTCGCTCGTGGATACCCACCATGGTGACTCCAATGGGCCATGCCGCCTTGCCGATGCTCAGGCGCAGGTAGCCGTTGTTGGCGTCGACGTAGCGACGCTCCTGCAGCGCCTGGACGATTTCGATGACGGGTTCGAGGATGGAGTCTTCGATGTCTCCCTGTTCGAATTTGCGGAATAGCTGTACAGAGTCGGTCAGACCATGGGGAAGAAGAAGAAAAATGTCATATGATGACTTACCGGTTTCATGTTCTCGCGGGTCTGAACCATGGCGCTGTATGCTTGCTTGCTTGTGCTCGTCTCCTGCTTTTCCGCATCCATTGCGTTCTGATACTCCGTGAGAACCATTGTAAAGTAGCTCGCCAATTGCCTGAACAGCCACCGCCGTCCCTCCTTGTCTTTGGGCAATGTACCATGCACCTTCATATCCTTCTCCTCCACGAGCTCCAACGTCGTCGGTATAGGGCCCTTTGATATCACGGCTGTCAATTTCTTGTACCGCCTTAATCTCGCCGCGTGTCCCTCGCCGTATAATATTGCCGGTTCGCCCAATGCTCTCAGCTTCGCCACCAGCTCCTCCTCCGGAATATCATCCTCGGCAACGTCGTTCTTAGCATCGTCCTCGTCCGACTTCTTGACGAGCTCCGGCAGCCCAAGCCGCTTCCGCCTGGCGCGCTCCTCCTCGGCCTCTATCACTTCACGGCGCTTTCGTGATTCCTCGGCGAGTTTGCGGCGCTTCTCTTCGCGGACGGCGTTCTCGGCGGCGATTTCGTCCTCCCGTTTCCGCTTGGCGGTAGCTTTAGCTTCGCGTTCAGCCTCGAGGGCTTTTTGTTCGGCGATATAGGCTTCCTTGCGTTGTGCCTCGATGTCGGAGCGTTTAAGGTACTTCTTGTTTTCGTCGCCGCTGCTCTTCTTGCCTTTGGACAGCTCCTTGTTCATCAATGCCGCGAAATCCATGGTTATAGCAGAGCGGATGGAAATTTCAGAGGTCTTGTGAGTAATTCAATATCACAGGATGACTATCGAAGTCTCGGGAGAAGTTTGGGTCAGGTTGGAGCAGAAATACAACTGTTGTCGCAAAGTGTAAGGTGACGTTGCTCGGCTCCTGAGAATGTAGGTATTGAGGTTTATCGATTGCGGTAATACTCCGGGTGAATGCCTGTAGCTGCGCAACTCGCCATGAGACTTTGACAATGTGAACAATGTTAAACAAAGCCGGACTCGGCAGAGAAGAGTTCTCCTACTACTACGACTTCCAAGATTTTAACAATGAGCTCGCCGCCTCCGAAACCGGGTCGCGAGGATACGACTCCTTTTCTTGTCAAGCTATTCTATCGCACAGGATCTTTTGTTAGGTAAGTCATACCTGTCCGTCCAGGTGCCTCAGATTACATGGACTGGAAGCAGGCAAGTCGATGAGCTTAACTTAAGTATTCAAGACCAGAAGAATTCGGATCGCAAAACCTACCCCCGCATGTACCGATATATACATGGCCCGATTGCACACTTAAGGAGCTGGGGTTGGAGCTCGCAGCTGCAAGGTCCTCCGCCCTACCTACTCCTGCTGTCGGAACTCGGCTCGCCTTTCAACTCGTTTATCCCGATTTGCGAAATACCAGCGCCACAAACAACTCTCCACCACGATTCGCATTCAAAGAACTCGGTACTATCGTTCTCGGGGAAGGAGGTCCTGGAGCAGAATCATCTGAGGGCACCAGCACAGGAGATCACGGGCCCGACAAGAATGCTCACAAGACGCTGAGTGACGCGCGATTCGTTGTTGGAGATTACATATCGTGTGCTATATTACCGCCGCTGTCGGATGGCTCAGTTGCTCCAACATCGAGTATACATACAGATCCAAACGTGGTAAAACCTGGAGGCCGAGGCTTCTATCGCGGAGGATACCAGAGCCGGGAGAATGGCTCCAATCGTGGCAGTGGGAGGGGTGGGAGGGTCGGATGGAGGGAAAACGTAGGAGACAGGTTTCCCGTTGGGGATTGGAGGAGAGGCGAGGCATTACCAAATGTCCCTGCTCCACCGTCAAGAGGAAGAGGGAGGTGGTGAGCAGCAACCGAGCCGGATTAAGGAACGAGGCGTATGGCGTCAGTATTCAATACCCAAACTTTCACATTGCTGTCTAGGATTTTCACATCATTCGAGTCTCGAAGTCGTTATACTTTCTTTCTCTTCTGAATTCCAGTACAGGTTCTATCCCATAGTGAACCGAATAAATGTACAATACCAGTGCATCCGACATCCCCGACCGTGCTTATTTCTCGTAAATCAAATCGCCCTTGCGCTTCGCTCGAAAGTCCCAAAGCCCCTTTTCGATGTGGTCAGTATATGTATCTGAAGAAATCGATCGGACGGCTCTCACGTCGGTCTTGTAGGCAATGTAGCCCATAATGCCGGGGATAAGGCCAACGTAAATGAAGGTGATCTTGGCGGTTCGAGAGGTCCATCGAAAGTACTGGTGACGGGTCTTCATCATAGCTACATGACATCTTGTTAGAGGCGGCTTGGATAGTCGTCGGATCGAAGGGGAGCAGGGAAGTCACGCACCCTGATACTTCAGGTATGCCGGGTCGGGCTTGACGTCTGGAGAGATGCGGTTAGCGACGAGGTGGCCAATGGGGTCATGGCGAAGCATACGAAGGTGCGCCATTTTGTCTGTGTGGCAGCGGATGGCTTGCTGGGACTCTTTGAAGACGAATTGACCTGCGTCGTGTCGAGCTGGAGGTCATTCACCTGGTCTGCGATCCACCGATATTGAAGGTGCAACGCTTAGGTAACTAAAATCGCGTTAATCTTATTGGTCAGATGTGCGGACCCATGTCGGCTACCCTATACATTGTGTCATCCAAGTATGTGTCTCCGTATTGATCTAATTGATCAATATTAAGCTCGTCGCCGCTTGAAATTGGCTTCTATATAATATCCCCTTGTTCATTTACTCACAGGCATTTGTTGTTCTTAACCTGTACTGACATATAAAGAAGATTAGGATATCGTAACTACCGTGTCGGTAACTTGAAGATTCCAAAAGTCAGAACTACCTAGATGTCCTGAATCACGGGAACAAAAACCAGCAGCAGGCATCCCGAGAAAAGGACCCTAAACATATTAAGTATACATAGAAGTGTGCTCGAAGCTATGAAACAGCAGGATTTAGAGTGAAGTAGTCGCTGTTCTGACTTCACCATCAACCAACTCATGTCTTTGACCTTGGAGTACATGTTAAATAATCACGTGACACAAGAGACCCACCCCTGCCTAGCGCGTCCGCGATCCAGAAATTTGTCGTGATGGGGGCGACTGAAATTAAAAGAGGATAGCAACAACGTTGCTTTGGTCGTCGCTGAGCAAATATCTGCGCGACCAGCATCTACTTCATCACTCGAACATCGCGAATAGTGGGATTCAGTTGGCTTGACTTCGAACCATAAGCTTCGCGATTTGAAGCGCGTCGGAACAGGCGCGACGGCGTGAAGCCTTCGATCCGTAGCTCCATGGTTATTCGATCACCGAGCGCATCGAGAAGTCATCATGTCGCAACTCCCACCGCCACCACCCCCTGGCTGGGGACCTCCTCCTCCTCCTCCTCCTTCATCGTCCCTACCACCTCCTCCCTCGACTCCCGCGCCGCCTCCTCCAGGTTATCGTCCCCCGACCGATCCCCAGATTGCCAAGTTTGCACAGAAGAAGAAGGAATGGCTTCGAAATCAGCGCAACCGGTTTGGAGAGAAGCGCAAGGCTGGCTTTGTCCAGACGCAAAAGGCTGATATGCCCCCTGAGCATCTCCGAAAGATCGTAAAGGACATCGGCGATGTATCGCAGAAGAAGTACACAAACGATAAGCGAAGCTACCTGGGAGCGCTCAAGTTCATGCCTCACGCCGTCTTGAAGCTTCTCGAGAACATGCCCATGCCGTGGGAGTCTGCACGCGAAGTGAAGGTTCTTTACCACGTTAATGGATGTCTCACACTTGTAAACGAGATCCCGCGTGTCATCGAACCCGTCTTCTTTGCGCAATGGGCCATGATGTGGACTTTCATGCGAAAAGAGAAGGCAGACCGAAGACTATTCAAGCGTATGCGTTTCCCACCTTTCGACGATGAAGAGCCGCCCCTGTCGTGGTCCGAGAACATCGAAGACGTGGAACCCTTGGAACCCATCCAGATGGAGCTCGACGAGGAAGACGACGAGGCGGTTTACGAGTGGTTCTACGACCATCGGCCTCTGCTGGACACTACCCACGTCAACGGACCTAGCTACAAGTCCTGGAACCTCACACTGCCTCAAATGGCTACCCTTTTCCGACTGAGTCGACCACTCATTTCCGACGTCGTGGACAAGAACTACTTTTACCTTTTCGATCTGAAGAGTCTCTTGTCGGCCAAGGCACTAAACGTTGCCCTGCCTGGCGGTCCTCGATTCGAACCTTTGTATAAGGATATCGATCCGAATGACGAGGACTTTGGCGAGTTCAATGCCATCGATCGCATCATTTTCCGAAACCCCATTCGAACCGAATTCCGGGTCGCATTCCCCTATCTTTACAACTCCCTACCCAGAAGTGTACACCAATCGTGGCACTCTCACCCGCAGGTTGTTTTCAACCGTGCCGATGACCCTGACCTCCCAACCTTTCACTTCGATCGCCGCATTAACCCAATTTCATCTCGAACGGTCGCGCCCAAGAACGTGGACGTATCTCTCGAAGACGAACTGTTTGGTCCTGGCAATAACGAGGAACCCGAGGAGGATGCTTTTCAACTTCCAGCTGCTGCTGAGCCTTTCCTCGCTGACGAAGATCTGGAGAATGAGAACACATCCTCAGCAGTTGAATTGTGGTGGGCCCCATTCCCGTTCGATCGACGATCTGGACGTATGGTTCGCGCCCAAGATGTGCCTTTGGTTAAGCAGTGGTATCTCGAGCATGCACCCTCAGACCGACCCCCTGTGAAGGTTCGAGTTTCGTACCAGAAGCTGCTGAAGAACTACGTTCTCAATGAACTCCATAAGAAGAAGCCCAAGGCTCAGAACAGACAGCACCTTCTCTCATCACTGAAGCAAACCAAGTTTTTCCAGCAAACCACAATAGACTGGGTCGAGGCTGGTCTGCAAGTGTGTAGACAAGGTTTCAACATGCTGAACCTCCTCATTCACCGAAAGAACCTCACATATCTCCATCTCGACTACAACTTCAACTTGAAACCTGTCAAGACACTGACCACAAAAGAGCGAAAGAAATCTCGATTCGGAAACGCCTTTCATCTCATGCGTGAGATTCTTAGACTCACAAAGCTCATTGTTGACGCCCAGGTTCAATACAGATTGGGTAACATTGATGCTTTCCAGCTTGCCGATGGTATCTTGTACGCTTTCAACCACGTTGGTCAGTTGACCGGTATGTACCGATACAAATACAAGCTCATGCATCAGATTCGAACATGTAAGGATCTGAAGCATTTAATCTACTACCGGTTCAACTCTGGCCCTGTCGGCAAGGGACCTGGCTGTGGTTTCTGGGCACCTGCTTGGAGGGTATGGCTGTTCTTCATGCGAGGTATCATTCCCCTTTTGGAGAGATGGCTTGGAAACCTGCTGTCTCGTCAATTCGAAGGTCGACATAGCAAGGGAGTGGCAAAGACTGTCACTAAGCAGCGTGTTGAATCTCACTTCGACTTGGAACTGCGTGCTTCCGTCATGGCTGACCTCATGGATATGATGCCCGAGGGTATCAAGCAAAACAAGGTCAATACCGTTCTCCAGCATCTTTCAGAGGCATGGAGATGCTGGAAGAGTAACATTCCCTGGAAAGTTCCTGGTCTGCCAGCACCCATCGAGAACATTATCCTTCGATATGTCAAGTCGAAGGCTGACTGGTGGATCTCCGTAGCTCATTACAACCGTGAGCGTATTCGAAGAGGTGCTACTGTTGATAAGACGGTGGCAAAAAAGAACGTTGGTCGTCTCACTCGACTTTGGCTCAAGGCCGAGCAGGAGCGACAGCACAACCACATGAAGGATGGTCCCTATGTCGCTTCTGAAGAGGCCGTTGCCATTTACACTACTACTGTTCATTGGCTGGAGTCTCGAAAATTCTCACCTATTCCATTCCCTAGTGTTTCTTACAAGCATGACACAAAGATTCTGATCCTTGCCCTTGAGAGATTGAGGGAAGCATACTCTGTCAAGGGCCGCCTGAACCAGAGTCAGCGTGAGGAATTGGCGTTGATTGAGCAAGCTTATGATAGCCCCGGAACCACTCTGGAGCGTATCAAGCGTTTCCTCCTCACTCAACGAGCCTTCAAGGAGGTAAATATCGACATGAACGACAACTACAGCACCATCAACCCCGTGTACGACATTGAACCCATTGAGAAGATCAGCGACGCCTACTTGGATCAGTACCTTTGGTACCAGGCTGATCAGCGACATCTGTTCCCCGCGTGGATCAAGCCGTCTGATTCTGAGGTGCCGCCGCTCTTGGTCTACAAGTGGGCTCAAGGTATCAACAACTTGAGCGGCGTGTGGGAGACGGGGAACGGGGAATGCAACGTTTTGATCGAGACCGAGTTATCCAAGGTTTACGAAAAGATGGAACTGACGCTGCTCAACTCACTTTTGAGGCTCATCATGGATCACAATTTGGCTGATTACATTACTGCCAAGAACAACGTTCAGCTGACTTATAAAGACATGAACCATGTCAACAGCTACGGTATGATTCGAGGTCTTCAATTCTCTGCCTTTGTGTTCCAGTACTATGGTCTGGTCTTGGACCTTTTGCTTCTCGGCCCTCAACGAGCCAGCGAGATCGCTGGACCCCCTCAGGGCCCCAACGATTTCCTGCAGTTCCGCGATCGCGAGACGGAGACGAGACATCCTATTCGCCTCTACAGTCGATACATCGACAAGATTTGGATCTTCTTCCGGTTCACTGCTGAAGAGTCACGAGATCTCATCCAGCGTTTCCTTACGGAGCAGCCAGATCCCAACTTCGAGAATGTTATTGGATACAAGAGCAAGAAGTGCTGGCCCCGAGACTCTCGCATGCGCTTGATGCGTCATGATGTCAATCTGGGTCGCGCGGTATTCTGGGATATCAAGAACCGTCTTCCTCGATCTGTTACGACTGTTGAGTGGGATGAGAGCTTTGTTAGCGTTTACAGTCGCGACAACCCGAATTTGCTATTCTCCATGTGCGGCTTTGAGGTTCGAATCTTGCCCAAGATTCGAAATCAGAACGATGAATTCCCAGTGAAGGATAGCGTGTGGTCGCTTGTGGACAATACCACTAAAGAGCGAACAGCACATGCTTTCTTGCAGGTGACAGAGGAGGACATCCAAAAGTTCAACAATCGTATTCGACAGATTCTCATGTCTTCTGGATCTACCACGTTCACGAAGATTGCAAACAAGTGGAATACTGCCTTGATTGCACTCTTCACCTACTATCGAGAGGCTGCTGTTTCTACAGTTGAACTGCTTGACACAATTGTGAAGTGTGAGACGAAGATTCAGACCCGTGTGAAGATCGGATTGAACTCAAAGATGCCCTCGCGTTTCCCACCGGCAGTCTTCTACACGCCCAAGGAATTGGGCGGTCTGGGTATGATCTCTGGCTCTCACATCTTGATTCCTGCCAGTGACAAGCGCTGGTCGCAACAAACGGACACTGGTGTTACACACTACCGCGCCGGTATGAGCCATGATGAGGAGACTTTGATTCCCAATATCTTCCGTTATATCATTCCATGGGAAGCTGAATTTATTGATTCGCAACGAGTTTGGACAGAATATTCCCAGAAGCGACTTGAAGCCAACCAACAGAACCGTCGCCTGACTCTTGAAGACCTCGAAGACAGCTGGGATCGCGGTCTCCCTCGTATCAATACTCTGTTCCAAAAGGATCGAAGCACACTGAGCTTTGACAAGGGTTTCCGTGCCCGTTCCGAGTTTAAGATCTATCAGTTGATGAAGAGCAATCCCTTCTGGTGGACCAGTCAGCGTCATGATGGAAAGTTGTGGAATCTCAATGCTTACCGAACCGACGTTATCCAGGCTCTCGGTGGTGTAGAAACTATTCTGGAGCACACCCTCTTCAAGGCTACCGGTTTCCCATCCTGGGAGGGTCTGTTCTGGGAGAAGGCTTGTCTTGCCAACGGTACGATGTTAATCCGACATGACCACTCTCTCGTGGCAGTAGAGGATGTTAAGGAAGGGGATCTTCTTCTTGGTCCTGACGGGGGACCTCGACGCGCCTTCAATGTGGTCAGTGGCAAGGATCCTCTCTATCGCATCACAATTGGCGCAGACAAAGAGGACCTTGTCGTCACCCCGAACCATATCTTGGTTTTCCACAAAGAGAAGAGCGACACTTATGAAGGTCCCGCTTCTGAACGTTATGAGACGATCGAGTTGACGGCAGCGCAATTCGCAGCCCTGGAGTCCAATGAGAGGAGCTCGCACCTTCTCTTCGCATCCCCTGGTTTGAAGCAATCGCAGGAGGCTGAACGTTTCAGCGTCAAGAACATTGTGCTGGAATCAGAAGCTACTGACTGGGCTGGTTTCCGAGTAGACAAGGACCAGCTCTACCTGCGACATGACTATCTTGTGCTCCACAACAGTGGTTTTGAAGAGTCCATGAAGTTCAAGAAGCTGACCAACGCCCAGCGATCTGGTCTCAACCAGATTCCCAACCGTCGTTTCACCCTGTGGTGGTCACCAACCATCAACCGAGCCAACGTCTACGTCGGTTTCCAGGTACAGCTTGATCTCACTGGTATCTTCTTGCACGGCAAGATTCCCACTCTCAAAATTTCCCTCATCCAAATCTTCCGAGCCCATTTGTGGCAGAAGATCCACGAGTCCGTCGTCATGGATCTTTGCCAAGTGTTTGACCAAGAACTGGAGTCACTCGGCATCGAAACTGTTCAGAAAGAAACTATCCATCCTCGAAAGTCTTACAAAATGAACAGCTCATGCGCCGATATTCTCCTCTTTGCCAGTCACAAGTGGAATGTCACCCGGCCGTCTCTTCTTTACGACACCAAGGATGTCATTGAGCCAACTACCACCAATAAGTTTTGGATTGATGTGCAGCTTCGATATGGTGATTACGACTCTCACGACATTGAGCGCTACACCCGTGCCAAGTATCTGGATTACACCACCGACAGTGCCAGCATTTATCCCTCGGCCACTGGTCTTATGATTGGTATTGATCTGGCCTACAACCTCTACTCCGCCTATGGAATGTACTTCCCTGGTCTGAAGGTCCTTGTTCAGCAGGCCATGGCCAAGATAATGAAGGCTAATCCTGCTCTGTACGTCTTGCGTGAGCGTATCCGAAAGGGTCTTCAGCTGTACGCATCCGAGAGCAACCAGGAATTCCTAAACTCCCAGAACTACTCTGAGCTTTTCAGCAACCAGACTCAGCTGTTCATTGACGATACCAACGTCTACCGTGTCACCATCCACAAGACCTTCGAGGGTAACTTGACCACCAAGCCCATCAATGGTGCCATCTTTATCTTCAACCCCCGCACTGGTCAACTCTTCCTCAAGATTATTCATACCAGCGTTTGGGCTGGTCAGAAACGTCTTGGCCAGCTGGCCAAATGGAAGACCGCTGAAGAAGTTGCGGCATTGATTCGATCACTCCCTGTGGAAGAACAGCCGAAGCAACTTATTGTGACTCGAAAGGGTCTCCTGGATCCTCTCGAGGTTCACTTGCTCGACTTTCCCAATATTTCCATCCGAGCTTCGGAACTGCAGCTTCCTTTCCAGGCTGCCATGAAGGTTGAGAAGTTGGGAGACATGATCCTGCGTGCCACCGAGCCACAGATGGTACTCTTCAATTTGTACGATGAATGGCTGAAGAGCATCTCCTCCTACACTGCCTTCTCTCGTTTGATTCTGATCCTGCGTGCCCTGCATGTCAACCCGGACAAGACAAAACTGATTCTGCGACCTGACAAGACGGTTATTACTCATGATCATCACATTTGGCCTTCGCTCTCAGATGAGGATTGGATTGGGGTTGAAACCCAGCTTCGAAACCTCATCCTGAATGATTACGGAAAGAAGAACAACGTCAACGTGGACAGTCTGACCAGCAGTGAAGTTCGCGACATCATTTTGGGTATGGAGATCTCAGCTCCTTCTATGCAGCGACAACAAGCTGCCGAAATCGAGAAGCAGCAGCAAGAACAGCAGCAGTTGACGGCCGTCACGACAAAGACCCAAAACGTCCACGGCGAAGAACTCATTGTCGCGTCTACCTCTCAGTATGAGCGACAGACATTCTCCTCCAAGACCGAATGGCGAACTCGTGCCATTGCTACGTCAAACCTGCGCACGAGGGCAAAGAATATCTACGTCTCATCTGTTGACAATGACCTGGATGACATTACTTATGTTATGCCCAACAACATTCTCAAGCGCTTCATCACCATTGCCGATTTGAGGGTTCAGGTGGCTGGTTACTTGTACGGCTCCTCTGCCCCTGACAACGACCAAGTCAAGGAAGTCAAGTGTATCGTCATGATCCCTCAGATTGGCGGCCTCCGCCAAGTTCAGCTTCCCCAGCAACTCCCACAGAGCGACTTCCTGGAAGGCATGGAGCCTCTTGGCCTGATCCACACCATGTCCGGTAATGAGCTCCCCTATATGTCTGCCACCGATGTCACCGAGCACTCAAAGCTTCTTGACGCTCATCCCGAGTGGGACAAGACGAATACCGTTACTGTCTCTGTCTCTTTTACTCCTGGAAGTGTGTCACTCTCTGCCTGGGGCCTCACTCCTGACGGCTACAAGTGGGGAGCCGAGAACAAGGACTTGCAGAGCGACCAGCCCCAAGGTTTCACGACAACCATGGGTGAGAAGCGGAAACTTCTGCTAAGCCCGAGATTCAAGGGCTTCTTCTTGGTACCCGACGATGGCAGGTGGAACTACAGTTTCATGGGCAGCGCCTTTGCAGGCATGGAGAAGAAGCCTGTGCACGTCAAGCTTGACACACCGATGCCATTTTACAGCGACCAGCACCGGCCGGTTCATTTCCACAGCTTTGCAGAACTTGAAGATATCTGGGTGGACCGATCGGACAACTTTGCCTAAGCGATACGGGAAGCACCCGAGTTGGGTATCTGCATTGCGCATGAGGGTGAGGATGGCATCAGCCAGACGAAAATCTGCGCCATAACGGGGAGGGGATGGACTTTGTCTTAAGCCCAAGACTGAGGCCGGACATGGGATGGATGATGATCATGCGAAAAGCACAGACAGGAGACGGGAGAGAAAGGAGATGGATCATACCAAACGCCCGGTGCTGCGGCAATCCGATCTGGACTGTGACCACGGGATGTGACATATATGACAAGCTATTAGTGTCTTCACAGGGGTGTTGAGGCGTAGTCTGTCGGATAAGTCAGACTCCGAAGCGAACGCGTCGCAGGTTTACGCGTGGATGGGTGTTAATAATGCGAATGCGGGGGAGGCGTTTTCCTTTTTTTGTTACAGATGAGGCTGGAATATGGGATTAAAAACGTTGTAATTGATTTGAAGTTAGCTATTGTACACTGCGTGTAAGTTGACACTGTAAAACTACAAGGTAGCCAGAAAGAAAAAAGAAGGAACATATTGAGCAATTTCACGTTAATTCGCCTGTGAAGTGATGCCTGCGATGATCACTCAACTCAAATCGACAGCTTCGACAGTAAACTAGCCTACGGATTGATTAGTGGATGAATTAATTCTCCATTTGGCAGTCATACAAAGAGGTAGGTCATACTATGTAGAGAGACAACTGCGGGAACGAAGCCAAAAAGAAGCTTGGAAGAAATGAGGCCCCCCCCAGAGAACAGGGAGTGCATGGATGACCCAAGCCTGCGGCCGGGCTGCTGACCAGCTTGCGGGGACTGACAGAAGTCTAGACGGGGGGGGAAGACAAGGCTGGGATGATGCTGGGGAGCGGCTTCACCGAGGGCGTGGAACCGCGCCGTGAGCTGGTAGCGTGGGGGACTGAAATTGATGTTTATGCGTTCATGCATACGCAGCGAGATAGGTCTGGTAATGAAGACAAGCGAGAAGGACGGCGCAAAGGGAGAAGGGGAATCATTTGGTCCTGGCGTTTGGGGCTTGGGGCTCGGAGCCGGAGGGGGGGACTGGCGGCATTGAGAAGGAAGCGTTGTTGCTCGGCCGGAGGATTTGGGTTCATCGCCGCTGCCGCCGCCGCTGTGGCCGGCGTGGTGGTTGTTGGTCCTTGGTCCATCCCAGGTCGAGGTATTCCCTCCATGACATGGTACCGGTTAGAATGGCTGAAGTGGCTAGGATGGGTTGCGATGTGGATGGGGACCCCGTAGATCTGGAAGGCTGCCTTCTCGGAGTATTCGTACAGCGTTGTAGGGAACGTGACGTGGTGGCAATCTACTGAGGTTCCATTAATTCCGTCATTCTGCCCCATTTCCCATACTTGGACCCCTCGAGGGTTATCGAAGTTCGTATCAACGGTTGTAGATTTTCTGCTGACGTCGATCAGTTTGCCGGCCCCCCCTTCATGTTACTATTCGTATCGACCTTGCGACCCTGTGCCCCCGCCTGCATGCCAAGAGGTACGACGCATGTACGAATACAATATGCTTGCCCTGATTACACTTTCAACGCATCAAGGCTTTCCAGGCGGCGGCACCCATGAACTGGTTCCGCATCGACTCAATAGCGTCCTGGGCACTGGTCAGAGCGGCACCCGTACCTGCGCAAGCGGTGGTATGAGTGTCCATGAGAGTTGGGGGCCGTTGCAGCTCGACTAGATGGCCGTTGAAAATGGCCGCCGCCGTTGGGTGTAGGCCGATCCCACGCCATCCCGTCCTGTCGTCAACTCGGTACCTTGCCGATCCTTCGCCCAATGACTTGGGATGACGAGGATGACCTTCTTTTGGCTCATTAAACTAAGCATTGCCTAGCTTGGCGGCTGGAAGCTGCTGATGATTTTAGCTCCTTTCGGCATGGGGAAACGCGTCTGCACAGGGCTGCGCAGTGAACGTGCGGCGTGATCATGATGAATATTTGGGAGCTGAAATGATTGGAAGAGCTTATGTATGTTGATCCTGTGCTATGCTTGCTGGGCTGCCCACAGTCTGGCCTCGACTCGATCTCGACCTCCTGTCTCGGTTGACTAGCTTGTGCGCCATCTGCAGATTGCGTGTCCGATGCCGAGCGGCAGCTGATGGGCGCTGGCTGATGTGGCTGCAGGAGAGCTGAACGGAACCACGGTTCCATGGATGATGGTAGTTGGGCTGGCCGCATTACACCGGCCAGCTGAAGATGCAGGTACTGTACAGTACTGTTTCTCGTACATGCGCATGTACGAGGCACGACAGGTTGGTTCGCCCGAGGGCGTCGGGCCGTCTTATCGTTCATCCCTCTGGCTGAGTGGTGTGGGCGAGAGTGGGCACGGCCAGGCCCAGGTAGGCAGCGTCTTTCTAAAGATAGAAAGCTGAGGTTTGCACATGCCCCGTAGTATATCGAAAAATCCGAACGCGACAAAAGTGAATCCTCATTCGTGGTTCGCGATGCTGTTGGTTGGTGTTTTCATTCTCGTCTTGTTGTTGTTCGATGCACCAAGATGGATCGATTCCACTTGCCGTGCCTTTGTTTTCTCGTATCCCGTCCCGTGATGCATTCAGCTTGCGTGGGCACCTTCCTCTTTCCTTTGCACCTGTGTTTCTTTCCTGGATCATGTCAGTTGGCCGTCTTCCTTCCTTCCTTCCTTTCTTCTCCTCTTCTTAAAGAAAATAGCAAGAACGACCGTCACGATAAAAATTTGACTGCTTCTTTCTCTCCAACATGATTACAACCCCTTCTTTCCGTGTGCCCATTCATCTCCCAACCCCGGTAAAGGCAACGACAGCTTCATCCTTCTCACCTCCTTTTCTTCCGTCCTCCCACGTAATTCTTCCTCCATCTACAACCTCACAACGTCAACAGCCTCTCTCGTCGGCCCACCCAACGCGCTCAAACTGCCTAAATCTTTCCTCAAGACCGACCGTCCGTTCACGTCCGTCCCTCATCGCAATGACATCAATTACCATCCCCCTCGACCTCTCCACCCCTCACCTGGGGCCCTGGGCGCTAGTATGGTCTGCCCTGTACACGCTAGAAGGGGGCTTCTAGAAAGCCTCCCGACTCCTGCGCCAGGGCCCTGGGATCGGATCCCTCCAATGCCATGATGCTGACCAGATCCCTGAGAACTGCATTGAACTGTGCTGCGGATGGCTTCGCTCAACTTCTGGCTCAGCTTGGAGACAGGATGAGAAACTCTGTGTGCCCCCTTGATGGCTCGTGGAGATTTCTCCCTGCATCGCCACCCCTTCTTCTGGCGTGAAGTGCCCGCCTGCGTTGACAGCTGACTGGTGGCTCGACGAAGCCTTCAGTGTACCCGTGGGGATGAGGGACAGAAGGCATTAAGCATTGACGTGTGCAATTTTGGAGTTCCCGATTTCTTCTAGGGCTGCTCCCAAAGCCGCAACCGTGATCATCCTCAAGTGGCCCGTGTCCCCCTAATCTTGGCCTTCGACGCTGCTGAACGTCCAAGATTGACCGAGAAATGGTGAAAGGAGTCTAAGGCACAATCCTATGGATGAGGTGTCCTAGTTAGGTACTGTGCTCCCAAAGCTCTCCTCTTTCTACCGTGGGCCCGTTGATGAACGCGCACATTGTGCAGCTAGCTATTCGTCGTGGGTGTCACAACGCCTGCCCTTACCCGCCCAAGCAGCTCAGCTCAGGGTCTTGGGTCAACGTTATCGACCTCATCTCGGAGCATTTTCTTCCGTCACAATGGTTTGCGCAATTCTCTGCCCCTCACACCCCCTTTAGTCGGCTCCGGACACTCGGTTTACTCACTCGTTTGTTCACACCTCCGGCTGGTCCCTGTCCGGAGCTCGATGCCTGCGTTTCTCCTTGGGCGCGAGGGACTGCCCTACTCGTTTTTCGGCGGGGGATATTACACCGCTCCAGCCACAGTTGGCTGAGCAGTCGTCGATCCGGATGGGAAGTGCCATTATGACGTGCGTGCCCCCTTTACCAATCTGGATCCATGCCGGATCCCCGGTTCTTGTCGTCTTCTTTACTCGACATGGGATTTCCCTGTTTTCACCTCTACCACAACTGTCGAGTGGCAGTTCCTGGCCGATGGAGATGAAGTACCTTTGGTCACGATCTAGCCAGCCTAGGTGATTCCTGGCGTGCCATCTAATATTATAACAGACCCTGCTCGCATTATATGACCCCCTGTCCCCCATTAACTTTGGTGGACCATTCCCTGTCTTGTGAGAACAAAACATTTTTCCCTCTCTCGCTCTTCTCCTTGCCGCGCAATTACTTCGGCATCTGAGCTCTAAGGGGAGGGGACTTTGTTATGGGGACCAGAAAACCCGTGAAAGTGTTGCTTGCTGGATGGATGTCATGTTGCTGTTCGCTGTCAACCGCCAGCTCAGTCTGGGCTAACCAAGCCCAGCAACGCTTGGAGCGAGGCGTGTTTCATATTCGTTGTTCCCCCAATGGCGGTGACCTTCTACGCTGTTCTGTACCTGCTTCTGGACACTCACCTCTCTCCAATTGATGGGTGGACAGGGATTTTGCAGCAGCAAATTGCCGGGCTTGACATGACAACCGTGCATTCGAGCGTGCTATGTACTACTACGTAGTACGTACATGCCTGCCGTCCTCCCCCCCTCTATCCCTCCCTGGTAGGGCATGATGACTGAGGGGGGAGAGGACCAAGGACGGGCATCCGGGGAGGGGTGTGTTCTGTTTCTATGAATATCCAACACCCCCAAAAGAAGCCCGTGGGCTGGGCATGGCATAAGATGCTCTAAATTGACCGGACCCCCTCCCTGGCCAAGGCTGGCATCCCAGTCTCCGCAACCTAGGTAGCATAAGACGGGGTACGTTGTACCTCTCTGGCAGGGCAAGGTGAATCTTGATGGTCTCTAGAAAGCCTGCAAGCATGAAAGAGCGGCAGCAGCAGATCCACCCGACTCTGGTACTCGATCATCAGACGATGTAATGCGTCCCCGACCCCCGGCAAGGCCCTACTGCGTTCCTAGCTCTCAAAGTCTTTAAAGGACGAGATCTCTTAGTTCCCGGTCAAGGGTCCTTCTGAGAGGGGAGCCTTCCCGAACATCTGCCCTATGAAGTGGGAGACTCATACAAAGATAACCCCGTGGCCTCGCTCCTTTCTTACTATTATTTTCTATTTCTCTGGATGTTTCTCGACCTTCGAGCTTCCCTGATATAATCACCGTCTTTATTGGCTTGTCCAGCCTTGCAACCCTGGCCTGGATCTCACACATGTCAAACACACATTCGTTTCGACCTCCTCACAACCGACTACGATAATTCCAACTCGAGCAAGGGAATCTCCCCGCTGCGTAACCCTTTCTCAACCCTCCATCTCAAGCCACTACAGTCTCATCCAGTGACGGAAGCGGGAAAGCTCCTTGACCGTACCAATCATCACGACTCGGACGACACATGTGCCCGGTTTCTCGGCAGCTAATACCGCAGTTGACTTATAGCTCAACGGACAACCGCGAGGTCGAGACGAGACGCCAGGCCGGCGCACGCGACCCCGCAAGTTGCCGCAACGTCTTTCTCTCAGCAAAACCAGTCCCTTCCCTCCGCGACGCAGCCCGAAAGGGCTCCCTCCCATCAAATTCTTTCCATACAGGCTCCGGCGGCCGTCCAGAGCGGTTCGCTCTGGCGGACTCCATGTTTCGGAGGCACGCTGGCGGGCACATATCGAGTAGGGGACTACAATGTGGACTACTCTGGCCAGGATTCCCATCCGGGAGATCAGAGCCAGCACCAGCACGCATATGACTCGTCCGCCCACCAAACACCCCGTCATCAGCAGCACCGTTCGTCGATTCAGCTCTCGGGAGCACCGGCAGCTGGTATTCATGAGGCTCCCGATCCGCATCAAGCCAACCCGCACATGCAGCACCCTGCCATGGCTCAGCATCACCAACACCAGCAGCCACAGATGGTGATGGACCCGTCTCAAATGGGACATCACCGCCTGGGGCCGGCGCACTTTGGGGCCCCTGGACAAGTAGTTGCGCCTATGTACCAAGCCATGTCGACCCCGACCCAGCCGACACACTCGCGACACCATCCTGGGGCAGGTACCAAACGCCCGCGACCAAGCGACCTCGACCTTTCCGTAGCAGGCCTGCCTGACCTGGACCATGCCGACCTACAGAGTATGCAGCAGACTCCCTTGGGAGCTGCATATGCCCAAGCCGCCGCGGCCGCCGTGAACCAAGCCCAAGCGCCAACACACCATCATCACCATCTTCCCGACTCCGGGCCACCTTCGAAGATGATGCGCCGCGAGGATGGGGGCGGAGGTGCACCGAGTGTGGTCGGTCAAGCAGGCATGCCCTCTCCGGCGCCTCGGCCGCGAGGGCCCAAGCTGAAGTTTACTTCGGAGGATGACCAGCTCCTAATCGAACTGAAGGAGAACAAGAACTTGACCTGGAAGCAGATCGCGGATTTCTTCCCGGGACGTTCTTCGGGTACATTGCAGGTGCGATACTGCACAAAGCTGAAAGCCAAGACTACGAATTGGACTGATGAAACGGTAAGTCAATCCTTCTTTTATTGAATCTCCTTTGGCATTTCTTTCAGAAACGACGCGCTTGACTAGAACTTGGCTCGTTATACTATGTACAATGCAACTTCCTCTCCTTTGATCTGATGACTAACGCTCCATCGTACAGGACCAGAAACTTCGTAACGCGCTTCAAGACTACGAAAACGAGAAATGGAGGATCGTGGCAAACAAGGTTGGAACCGGATTCACTCCTGCGGCGTGCCGAGAACGAGCTGAGCAGCTGTCAGGCGGAGGAGACCTCGCCGGTTTATCACAATCATTGTCTCCAGTCTCAGCATCGGCAGCTGAATCTGGGGATCTGGTGTACCAGCAACAGCTTCAGTGATGGCGACAGGGAGCTTGGTGGGAGCCAGAGCATACTGTCGGCGCCTTGAGAAAATTGGCGTGGCTGGGAGCTTTGTCTTAACAGCTCTGGTATAACCCTGGCGACATGGATCGAATCTCGCATGCCTGGAAACAACTTGCAGATGGTTTCGTCTCAGGTGAGGAGATGACAAATGCCTAACATGAGCCGACCTCGACGTGGCGGTATCCATCTCAACTCCTCAGGGTTCAGGACTATTGCGACCAAGCACGGAGTTCATACGCGACATTATGCGCCATCATTGGCACTTGAAACGACTTCACCAAACCTGTTCTCGGAGACGAAAATTTTGCAGCAATTTCTGGACTAAGCTTCACGCAACGTTGCCAATGCTCGAGCGCAGACAGGAACGCATTATCGTCACCACAAACCTATAATACACCCCCCCCTTTGTTTAAAAAGGCACGACACCAGGGGTACGCATCCGGCTACAGATCTAGACACAACGCGCACCCCCATTGATACGACTTTCGGAATTTCCTTCTGTCCTTTTTTTTTCTTCTTCGCCTAATTTGTACCATCTTATTCAACTTCTCTATTTGCAGGTCGGCATCGTTTCCCTTCGTTCATTCGGCACCGACCTCCTTAACGCTCTTTAACTTCACTTGTACCACTCACTATTATAGAGCCCTTGCGGACAACTCCCACGACCTTTTCTTTTTTCCTTGTTCGCTTCTTTCGGAAGAATTTGGATTTTTGGCATTTTGATTGTTGGTCTCTACACATGTTCAACGACTGTTTCGGTTTCCTTTGTGTGTTATGAAAAAGCTATAGATTTGGGAAAGCTGGCAGGAGAGCAATGCATGTACTTAATGGAGTGATACAACCCCCCGGGAGCTTTTTGTTTTCTAGCTAGGGTGGGAAAAACAGATCGGATAACCTTGCGGTTTATCTTTATTTCTTTATTTCTTTTCTATTTCTTCCTTCTTTTTACTATTCTGTCTTGTTTATGGGTTGGCATTGGAGGACAAGGCCGGAAAAGTTTGGGACTGAGACAGAACCAAAGACGGAGCATGTATCGCAGCCTGGAATGAACCAAACAGGCAGTGAGCTGTCTTCGACCAAATCATGTGGCGGATTGGGGAGCACGACTTTGCTATTCTGGATGGGGTTGAGGCGAATCCGGATTGTGGGGGGCCACGAGAAGGAGAGGAAGAAGCAGGGTCACAATGGCTTGTAAGACGAAGCGGTGGGGCATTGTGCTATGATGAGATGGGAGGCAAGTGAGAGTATTCCAGGCACCTTTGGGGATGCTACATTGGCTAGGTACTGAGATGTGCCTGGATCTACTCCGTAGAGGAGACGCTAGATAATGGGGAACATGATATTTGTCAAGGGCTCCCGTGTCTGATAGCTATTCGGAATGATACCACGCTTCTCCAATACGAGTCTTTTGGCAGTGACTAGGTATAAAATGTCCTTTCCATGGTCCAAGACCTCATTCACCGTCTTAATATCCACCAAGGTTTAAGCATTCTCGGAACGAAATTTCGTTTGGCGAAAAGTCTCGCGGGGTCTCTCCACTGAGTTGGTTGACGACCAACGGGGGAAGGGGGAAGGGAAACCACGAAAAGCCGTTGTCGCGTTCAAAGGTTGGAACGCGTTCCACTCGCACCGGCGGCACGCGATAGCGATGCTATATGGGCTATAGGTGAGGTGCCTTGGTGCCCATACATGGTGATGATATAGGGCAGCGGGGGCCTGACCCCCCTCCCCTCCCCCCTGCCACGTAGCCTTGGAGTTTGGCCACAGTGATTGACCGACGGGTGGCGGTGGGTGTGCTAGCCTCGGGGCTTCGCTTCGTAGCCCAAAAGCTTCCAAATGACGGACGGTTGGGGGGGGATTGGAGCCTCGAGAGAGAGGGCTGTTACGGTGAATGACGTTCCATGACACTTCGAATCAAGGAAACGGCGGCGCCACTTGGGGTAGAAGAGGACGATCATCACCCGGGAGCGAACAGTACTCCGACGGTCAACGTATTCGCCGCAACGTCTTGTTCGCTATGGAACGTCAACGGCCTGTCTGAGCTAGCAACGGTGGTGCAAGTGGGAAGGCATGTCATGTTCACCAGCCACATCTCAACGGCCGGCGGTAGACCCATCCCCTTCGCGTCTACTTCCTGACAGCTCTGAAGAATGAGGTCCGCGGAGGCTGCCGGTGCATCGTCAACTGGACCCCCGTTACGTTGAGGCGAAGGAATTTCCCCCCACCTCGTCCAGTTATCTTCTCCATTGTCCACAGCAAAGCACGCACGCAGGACTCGTCACATCGCACCGCATGCGAGGTCGGGCGGCAAGCGATGGACCCTGCCTCCTCCCTCTACGTGCGCGCGGCAGGAAGAAAGGAAGAGACCCGGAAGAAATGGAACGAAGACGATTCGCCGGTGAGTGGTAGCGTTTCATGGTGACGTGTTTGCGGTGAGGTGAGGGACTAACCGTCTGAGAACGGGGAGTTACAAGTACGACTGCACAGGCTGACAGGCTGTTAAGCGCACGCGAGGTGAGAGCAGAGAGCCCACGATGCGGACGAAGGCCGTTGTGCTGTCTAAGCGAAGGGGGACGCTCAGATGGGGGGAGGGGAAGGGCACTCCCTCTTTGGGCTTTGGATGTTTCTTGTTTCCTCATGACCCTGTCCTTGCCCGGCGGCGGGAGGCCGGCAGACGATGCGTTACTGCCGTTCTAATATCTTGAGTCACCCCGTTTGTCGACAGCCTCTCATGGGAAACATGGTTGTCTGGAGACGTGATACGGGAAACATCCCCAGGGTGGGAAACACAATTGCCAATATGTTTTGAGAAATCTCCGAGCCGCATTCGCCTAAGAGCAGGTGTTGGCCTCTCCAGGCCCTCCAGGCCTCAAGGAGCTCGATCTGTATGGGCCGTGATCTGTGTTGCGACACCCCAGATGCCTCTATGCAACTGGACGGAGCCGGAACGCGAGGGAGAAGTAAAGGCTTCGTCATGTCTTTGTCACCCGGGCGAGACTTCTTCACAGGGCACTGTTGTGTACTCGGTGGTTGCGGGCCCAAAGGTTGCATCGGCTTGACTCCTGGATAGAGGCGGACTCGTGATCCGGTTCTGCAACTGGGCCTTAGTTATCGATGCGATGCTACCTCACTTTCCTTTCTGGCGCAGTCAAGACCAGCAGGCCCGAAACAAACATGCCACTTGGTTGGCAGAAGTCCAGTTGTTGTGGCTAGCGCTATGATATTTGCCGTCTTATGGACCTATATGTGAAGTCTTATACCACAGGCGATCCTGGTACTTTTTGACCAAGAGACAAAAAACACGCCACTTTAAGCACTCGCGGCAAATATCCCTGAGGGTAGAGGTCTATATTGTAGGTTAAATTCTGGGGAGTGGAGGATTAGTCGGCCCCCTGATTCAGAGGTGGCCCTGTCACTTGGATATTCGCCTGTGGAACTGTTGCGAGTCGCAAGTCTCTCTCCGGAGAACTAGTCCGGTAGCCTCGACCTAGCAAATTAGATCTCCTGAAGTGAGGGGTGGGTGATCCATGCATGAAGATGCCGCGCAGAATTCCAGTCTGGTTGCCCGATATTTCTCTTATATGAGTTGCTATTGCGGTAATGGCTTTTGCTGGCCCGTGTAGATAGCTTCAAGGTCATCGGCAGCTAGGGTCTCGCCCGCTTCGACCAATTCGACCAGCTTCTTGTGCCCGGAAACGTCCAAATTTGGATCAAGAAAAGCCCCAGTCTCGACTAGCCAGCCGTTAAAGTCCCTGATCTCGGTCGATCGGCCGGCGCGGACGTCCTGCAACATCGAGCTGGTGTTCTCCCTGACCTTGTGGCCCACTCGGAAAACCATTTCTTCAAGCCGTAGCGTGGAAAACCTGTCGTGCAGACCCCCAGGGGATGTATCCAGGGATGTAGGGGTTTCCCCAGGACGGGACTTGTCTTCGATAATCTCTATGCTGCTAGGGTGAGCAACGAGACGCTGCAGAACTTGGCTTGCTTCAAACAAGAGGGCGTGAATGACTCGAGTCGCCGAACTGTTTGACTTGATGAATAAATCACCATTTTTGCAACCAACAAGAGCCGTCAAAGGGTTGATGATTGAGTTGACCACCAGTTTTTCCAGCTGGAGTATCCAAAGCTCGGTACGTGGGACGTGTCTCCCATCTAGATCAGGGGCATTGGAAAGTTGACGTATAAGGTAGTCAGCACCCTCAGGCGATGCCTCGTTAGGGAGAACGACCCCAGTAGCAACATCGGCCTGAGAGGCATGAAGACTTCTGAATGTGCCTTGAGACGCTACCCCGTGAGTCGTGACGCATGCGAGAAAGTTGGGGGCACAACCGGTAACAAATCGATGTGCGACATAGGTAGGCCCTTGTGGTGGCCAAAATTTGGACATTCCATTCTGAACGAATGCCACGGTACTGGTTTGGTCCAAATATCCCCTCAGACGGTCGACTTGAGGCAGAGCCACGCCGGCTTTTGTTGTCACTATCAGATTCCTCAATTTCTTGCCATCTGATATTTCGCGGATGGGGCCAGTCTCTGGCTGAGAGTCTGTCCAAAACTCGATGTCAAAGTTCTTGTTTGCCTCAAGAATACCAGAACGTAGAATCTCGATGCCTTGGCTGGACTCCCATTGTTCAAGAAGTTCTTTTCGGTGAACCACGAGGGTGATTGGAGGGTTTCCTGGAGATTTCGACAAACAGTTTGCAAAAAGTCGGCCCAGATTGCCAATTCCAAGGATAAATATGCGTCGATCGAGGTCGTTTGCATCTTTTGGTGCTCTTCTCTTTGAAGACCCAATGTTTGCAAAGTCCCACGCATATAATTTAGAAGGCGGTTCCTGATCTTTGAGACTATGCTCCAGCCATGCGGGCCGTTGAGAATACATCCTGTTGGATGTGCATGCGAATAGTGATCTGTAGACGTGAGGGACTGGATGGGATATTCGGATTAGAGCGTTGCTTGCTGAAACGAGCATCGGCGACATTGATTGCTAGTAATTCTAAGTGATCTCGGCAGAGCAACAGAAGAGTGGATTCTGTTCTCAACAGGTAACAAAAGGGAAGAAGATAGGCTAGAGAGAAAGGGACACTAGCTGAACGGAGAGCGGTAATAAACCCAGGTTGATTGATCGTATGAAATTATATCGGCAGTTTCATTGGGGGTTATTGCAGTGTGGAATCAGGTTGGCAGATGTCAAGATGAAGTTCAAGTGAAGTTGACTTAGGACGGAGTATCCACGAGTACGTACCTACCTGTATGTACGGGGGCGTACTCGGGCGACTCGGGTGTCGTTGTGGCTGATGAGTCTTGCTGAGCACAGAGCTTGTGGCGGGTGAGTACATGTAGGTAGGTAACGAACCTGAAGTTCTTAGCCGTAATAGCAGAAGAAGAGGCGAAAAAAGAACGATAGACTATTGCTCACTCAGATTCAACAAGGCATCTCGACCAGTCACTCCGAGGCATTACTGACTCACACGGCGCTGTCTCGAGATTGTTCGTACATACTTCCAGTACATGCAAGACACCCACGTAGGTACCTCTCATATATGTATCGCCCTCGGGGCTGCTCGGTCTCCTGTGGCGCTGTCTGCCTAAAACCTTTTTAGGCTGACCAATCAGAGCACGTGTTACCTTGCCAGAATGCGCCCTTACGGACACCTTAGGTGACCTTACTTCCCGTGCGTCATCACCAAAAGAGAGACAAAACTTCCAGCCTCACTTGCACTTCGCCCGTGGTTCAATCCTCTGTGTTTCTCTTTTAGACTATACTTCTCTTCCGCTAATTGAGAACTTCAATTTCAAGAGTTGAAGGGCGATAATCTGCCAGACGCAGTCGTTGACTCTCCTTTCCCTGAGTGCGTCTCGGTCTTTGGAGTTTTTCTGGATTCACACTTGGCAGTATGTCACAGCACCGGTGAATCAGTCACACCTCGCGGATCACATTTCTTAGAGCACCCTCAAAGCCTTGAAAACTAGAGTTCTTCATTGCTTTTGAAAATATTGGCTCTTGAAGGATGGCTTCCGATGAGGATATCCCCGAAATTTCGGCAGAGAGCCGTGCCGCTCTGCTTGGCAGAATGGTTGCTGCAGCACAAGAGGGATCCTCCCAGAACGACGGCAACCCTATCCCAGAGACCCAAACTGAGGGTATGAATGAAGAAGATGCGCTACGGAATCTGACCGGAACTGTAAGGGACCAAGATGACCTGGAGCGCGACATTACTTTGCAAGCCAACGCTGCCCTGGTGGATGCAGAAGACAAGAAAGACCAGAACCGTATAGAGAAGCTGCAGGCAACGAGGCATCGGTTACAATTGCAACTGGATAAAGAGGAGAAGCGACTTGAAAGAGTCGCTGGGAATCCGTATCAAGCCCGAAACATCCAAAAAGAAATTGCCAAGCTGCAGGGCGAAGTTGACCAGATCAGCAACGATATTTCGGATTTTCAAGCCCGCATCGACAAGCGCCATCAAGAAAGTCCTCTTGACGATGGCAAGACGTTCAAGTCCAAGAAACTGCCCAGCGAGAGTCATCGGGAATACCTCATTAGAACAGGAAAGATCACTCCATTTGCCAAAATAGGTGGTCCACGACCTGCTGGAATCGAAGGCCAACTTGCCAACACCATATTGGACGCAGAGGAGGAAGCGGCTGCTGATCAGCTAGACGACGGGACAGAAGGTCCTACGTCGCACCAAACTCTTCGGCGGCCTGGATTCGCAGATGAGCTCGAACCGCAGGTGATCAAACCCGAGGTCAATGTAGTTGAGACGGAATTTTCTTTGCGACCGAGGAAGAAGAGACGCGTTGTCGCGGAACGCAGTCCTTCCGCCGACTTTGAACCTGAAGGCACATCTGAGTCTGAGTCAGATCACGGCGTCTGGCAACAAGGTACAGAGGAGGATCTTATCCGGGATGAACGTCGAAAGAAGAAGGCCAAAGCAAAGGCTGTGGACGAAGAGACCATCGACCTCAGCAAAATCGATGATGGAAACGAGACTTTTTACAAGAGAAGATTGAACGACTGGGTCAACCGAAGAAGACGAGCAAGAAGAGGTCGCCGGCAAAACGCTGCATCCACTGAAGAGGCAGATGAAAGTGACGATGAAGAGGAAGAATGGTTCAAGCCGGCCCCGGATTTCCCGGATTACTCCTTCAGCGATGATCTCAGATTACCTGGCGATATCCATCCGTCCCTTTTCGGATACCAGAAGACTGGCGTGCAATGGCTTGCCGAGCTGCACAAGCAAAGTGTTGGCGGTATCATTGGCGATGAGATGGGCCTGGGGAAAACGGTGCAGCTTATTGCGTTCATTGCTGCCCTCCATTACAGCAAGAAACTTCGGCGGCCAGTCATTGTGGTTGCACCAGCCACCCTCCTTCGGCAGTGGGTTAGTGAATTTCATCGTTGGTGGCCTCCTCTTCGCGTATCCATTCTGCATGCATCTGGCAGTGGCATGATGAATCCCAAGTTCGAAGACGAGTACGATCTGGAACACTTCCGCCCAATGGCCAGTAAATCTGAGAAAGCCGCGAGGAAAATTGTCAACGGAGCCGTCAAGAATGGACATGTCCTGGTCACGACCTACACCGGCCTCCAGACGTACGCTGAAGAGCTACTACCTGTGCAGTGGGACTATGCTGTCCTGGACGAGGGACATAAGATCCGTAACCCGAATGCCGAGATCACTGTCACTTGCAAGGAACTGAATACCCCGAATCGTGTTATTCTCTCAGGAACCCCAGTCCAGAACAACCTCACTGAGCTTTGGTCGCTATTCGACTTCATTTATCCAATGCGCCTCGGCACGTTGGTCAATTTTCGAACGCAATTCGAGATCCCAATTCGACAAGGCGGCTATGCCAATGCTTCCAATCTGCAGGTCATGACGGCTGAGAAATGTGCAGAGGCGTTGAAAGAAACCATCAGCGAATATCTACTCCAACGCTTAAAAATCGACGTTGCTGCTGATCTTCCCGAGAAGACCGAACAAGTTCTATTCTGCAAGCTCACAGACGGACAACGCGGAGCGTACGAGACATTCCTCAAGTCGGACGAGGTGAACGCCATCCTGATGAGACGACGGCAGTCCCTCTATGGCATCGATATCCTGCGTAAAATCTGCAATCATCCTGATTTGCTAGACAAAAACTTGGGACAAAAGATCGGATACGAATACGGGAGCCCAAAGCTCTCAGCCAAGTTGCAGCTTACCAAAGACCTCCTCCAAAAGGTCATGATTCCGAATGGCCACAAGACCCTGCTCTTTTCCCAGGGAAAGCAGATGCTCAACATCATTGAGAAATGCATTAGAGAATGTGACATCTCTTACGTTCGAATGGATGGCGAGACGCCCGTCGACCGGCGACAACCCATGATTGATCGATTCAATGGGAGTCCTGATATTCACGTCTTTCTCATGACCACTCGCACGGGTGGTCTGGGAACCAACCTCACAGGGGCCGACAGAATCATTATCTTTGACCCTGATTGGAATCCATCCACCGACCTGCAGGCAAGAGAAAGAGCTTGGAGATTGGGTCAGACAAAACCCGTCAAAATCTACCGGCTCATGACGGAGGGAACTATCGAGGAGAAGATATACCATCGTCAAATTTTCAAACAGTTCATGACGAATAAAGTTTTGAAGGATCCCAAGCAGAGAAGCTCGTATGATTTGTCAGACTTGTATGACCTTTTCAGTTTCAATCAAACCGGAGAGGCTGGGGCTCAAAGAAGTGAAGTGTTCAAGGGGGCGGAGCTTGATATTGGGAACGACGCATCAAAAAGACCGGAGACCCGGAGTCTCAAACCCGTTGGCTCAATTGCAGATGATGAGAAAAGTGAACTTCGACAAATGAACTTGGTCGCTGCAATGGAGGATTTTACAGAGGACAAATCAGTACATGACGAAAAGCGCATGTTGGATGGAATCTTCGCAAAATCAGTCAACAGTGCCTATGACCACGAACAGATTGTCAACGGACCCCAGAGGGCGAAGGCAGACATCAGTGTACTCCGACACGAAGCTAACCAAGTCGCTCGTCAAGCTGCCGCCCATCTCCGCCAGGCAGGTGTGGAAGCCAGGCGAGTTCCGATCGGCACTGTGACTTGGACTGGCGAGGTAGGGCAAGCAGGACGACCAGGGCCAAGCCGTCGTCGAGGTGGACCAAGTTCAGCAGGTATCATGAGCAACCTTGCTGATCGTCAGGGCTTGGACGGGAGCAGTACTGGTGGCTCTCGATCCGGAGCACCGGGTTCTGATCGCAACCTAAAAAGTAAGGATTTTGTTACTTTGATCAAGACCTTTATCAATAGACATGGAGGCCGCGTTCCAAGCAAGATGCTTGTGGACCATTTCAACCCGTATTGCCCAGGCAAGAAACAAAGCGACGAGTTCAAAGCAGCACTCGACAGAGTTGCTGTATTGTCGAAAACAGGGGGAGCAGGAAGAGGGATGTGGTCCTTGAAGCCGGGAGCTAAATAGAGATAATAGGGCTGGTCCTGTATGGTTCATGTATAGTATATCGACGGCATGGCTTGGAGGTTAGATACCCAACACTTTTAGACGGGCACGAGCTGGATTATTTCAGAAAGCAAGGCATCCATATATGGGGAGTTATAATCATTTAACTTTTGTTTTTTATCATGCACTACATCTAGGTGACATCACAGATTGGTTCTCGCAATCGAGAACTGCCATAGTCAGGAGGATGATTCATGGGCCTTCTTCGGGCGAATTCATAACTGTCTACAGCTTCGTAACCCAATACCGGAATAGGCATAGCAACGTAGACTGGAGACCAGGCGTGATAGCCGTTCTCCTCGTGATTCTCAACGCCATAGAGGTACCAGATAGCGAAACTCCTGTCCAATCCAAGCCACCCACAGAGCGAGTAGCTTAGAGACGACGACCACGGCGACCACCCTTGCGGCGGGTAGAGTCGGAGGGCGTGGGAGTGACGTCCTCAATGCGGCCAATCTTCATGCCAGCACGGGCGAGGGCACGGAGAGCAGACTGGGCACCGGGACCGGGGGTCTTGGTACCGTTACCTGATTGCTTGGTTAGCATTGCGTTTTTCAACAACCATCTCCGCAGAGCAAACATACCACCAGTGGCACGGATCTTGATGTGAAGAGCGTTGATGCCAATCTCCTTGCAGCGGGCAGCGACGTCCTGGGCAGCCAACATGGCAGCGTAGGGGGAGGACTCGTCACGGTCGGCCTTGACCTTCATACCACCGGTAACACGGCAGATGGTTTCGCGGCCACTGGAATCACCCAAGTTAGCCCCATGAACCACCAAAGAAAGAATAATATCGCACGAGCCAATTCCAAGCTCTTCTCTGTTCACGGGCTGACGAACCTGAGATCGGTGACGTGGACGAAGGTGTCGTTGAAGGAGGCGAAGATACGGGCAACGCCAAAGACGAGCTCGCCTGTAAGCCACAAGTTAGCAAATCATCATCTTCCGCTGGGAAACTCGTGCAATTCGGGTTCGCATACCATCGCGGACGGAGGGGCCCAGGGAGATGTTCTCCTGGGGAGCACGGGCAACCTTCTTGGGGGGCATTTTGAGAATCGGGCGACGTCTGGTAACTCTGTCACTTGGCTGTTGAGAATGAGGTTCTCCAAATCTGATTTCTGCGACGCCGCCAGTTTGGTGGAGGGCGAGAGTGGGTTGCAGGGCGGTGGCACACGGCAGAAACCATCGCACAATTTGTGGTGATTTGACGAAGAAAAAAGCCCTGCCCTAGCCTCTTTTTTTTCTGCGCAAAGCGGGTCCACCTCCAATCTCGCAGCAAAAACCTGCAGCTCTCCTCTTCTCCTGATTTTCTCACCAGCTTCACCGACCGACAACCACTAACCCGACCATCACCAACAGCCGTCGCCGACAAAATGGGTGCTACGTATGTGCTTCCTCCCTGAATCGCTCCCGACATGGGCAGCAGATGCCCGGTTTCGAGTTCCTTTTGCAGATTGTCGTGGTCCTCTCGCTGGATAAGTCGCGATCTCCTCGTCGAGAACGTTTATGACCTGCCAGCTCGATCTTTCCTGGGCTTCTCCCTCAATTGCTCAAGCTTGTAACATTGCATGAGCGTTGAGAGACGTTGCTCGGGGTGTTGGAGATGAAGATTGCCATTTTCTCTCTGAAATTCATCGTCGTTTTGGGGGCTCGCAGATTGAAAATGTTTGCAGAGCTCCACCTCGACCAAATTATCCTGAACATGCTTGTGTTCGGGGTGTTGTCGGATGAGTGTAGCATAGAGCATGCCTTGGGTTCTTCCTCGGCCTTGTCTCTTGATCTCACCGATTAAACTCATTTCTCGAGTTAGCCAAAGCGGAGAATGCTGCCTTGCAACACTTCTCGCACCGGCGCTCTGCTCCATGCCACTCTGTGGTATCTGGACTGCGAACTAATCTGATTGTAGTGTCCCTACCCACGACCAGATCCTGGTCCCCGAGACCCTTCTCAAGAAGCGCAAGTCTCAGGAGAAGGCCCGCGCTGAGCGCGCCGACGCCGTCGAGAAGAAGAAGGCTGTGAGTAGTACCCATGTTCTTACCTGGCATAATGATGCACAACCATATCATCAACTAGACTTTGTCAATGCTGTTGATAAATTAACCTTCTTTCGGGTCTGACCATGCCTGATCGAAACAATTCGTCTCGCCAACCTTTTGAAGACAAGGACTAACAAGTCTTCTAGGCCAACAAGGAGAAGCGTGGTGTCATCTTCAAGCGTGCTGAGAAGTACGTCAAGGAGTACCGCGATGCTGAGCGTGAGAAGATCCGCCTCCACCGTGTTGCCAAGTCTGAGGACTCTGCCTACATCCCTGCTGAGGCCAACCTGATCTTTGTCGTCCGTATCAAGGGGTATGTTGAACACTATCGTTTAATCCACCTGAATATTCACTGACACCTTTCAGTATCAACAAGATGCCCCCCAAGCCCCGCAAGATCCTCCAGCTTCTCCGTCTCCTCCAGATCAACAACGGTGTCTTCATCAAGGTCACCAAGGCTACCACTGAGATGCTCAAGGTTGTCGAGCCCTGGATCGCCTACGGTTACCCTAACCTCAAGTCCATCAAGGAGCTCATCTACAAGCGTGGATACGGAAAGGTCAACAAGCAGCGTGTTGCTCTTACTGACAACGCCATCGTTGAGGAGAGCCTCGGCAAGTACGGCATCGTCTGTATCGAGGATCTTATCCACGAGATCTACACCGTCGGCCCCAACTTCAAGCAGGCTGCCAACTTCCTGTGGCCCTTCAAGCTCTCCAACCCCACCGGTGGCTTCCGTCCCCGCAAGTTCAAGCACTTCATTGAGGGTGGTGATCTTGGCAACCGCGAGGAGGCCATCAACGGTCTCATCCGCCAGATGAACTAAGATGGTTTACTGAAAATGGGTTAATGAACTGGTCAATGGTACTTAAAAAAGATTTTGCATGGTTGCTCGGCGTTCGATGTCATGACAGGGATTTATGGAAATTGATACCGTGATAAATGACACTCGAGTTTCCAAATTGCATTGTGAAGCAGTAAATGCTTATGATTGTGACGTTTCATTATGCTCCATCGGCAAAGCAGCGTCTTGGCGGTAAATGAAGTCCATAAGAATTTTAACTGGAGGAGGGGTATAATAATGGAATCTATACAAAAGTGGGATCAACCCGAACGACTCCATAAAACTACATCATCGGCACGTCGCCGAAGCCAGGCTTGTGTGTATTTAAATGCAAGAGCTGTTACATCTTGATGTCGAAACTTGTTCCACAACCACAACTGCTTGTGGCAAAAGGATTGTCCACAATCTTGAACTGAGAACCGATCAACTCCATTGTGAAATCCACCTTGCTGCCCTTGAGGAGATCGAGTGACGGCTCGTCGAGGATAATCTTGGGCCCCTCTTCGGAGCTCGATGCCGGGTCGGCGTCGTCAGGAAGGTATTGGAATATCGTGTCGTCTTCGTTGATCTTGGAGGACCATTCGGGTGTACCCTTCGGAGGAAGTGTAATGAGACTCATAAGATATTGGAATCCGTGGCAACCACCAGCCTCGACTGAAATGCGCAGGGCTAAGTTAGGGTTCCCATCCTTTTCCATAATTTGTGATAGTCGCTTCTGGATGTCAATCATCTGAGTTTCGCAATATGTAATAAGACATAAGTACCTTGGCTGCTCGAGGCGTAATTTCAAGCAGCATGTCGTTTCCGTCCTCATCTTTTGGATCATTTAGAATAGGTCGGGTATATTGTCGAGTAGCGGAGATGGAGAAGAATCTCCTCGAGAGGACTCGGATCGTCAACGGCGGCTGTCGTTTAAGATTGAAATTGCGCGCGTGGCTATATGATCTCGAGGAAGAAGCAGAGGGATATGCGTATCGAGGAGCCGAGGTGGCGCATCGTGGGAGGAGGAATTCGAGCGGCTTAGAAGATTGTGAGACGGAGGAGGAGTAGCTGCGATGGGCAATTTGGAGAAATGACCGGGCTACCGCGGAGGCGTTTTCGCAGCGTAATCGTGCCATTGCTGCAGTATACAATAACGAAATAATTTGTATGAATAATTGGCAGCAAAATGGGCCACGAGTCTGGTCGGGAATGGTTGAGGAAAGAAATGGTGCCCAGGTAGTTGAGGCGGATGCGGTAAAGCAAGTCCTTTTTTTTTTGCTGAGAAATGCAAAAGCCAAGCCAATGACTGGATTGCCGGATCTCGATATTCTTCCGCCCTGAACCTCTGCGAACCGGGACGGGGAGCCGAGCGAGGAATCGGAGTCCGAGAAACCGCACTGGGCACATGCCGACAAGGCCACGAGCGTGTGTGCCGAAATTCGTGGATTACATAAGACAAATCAAAGTCAGTCTTCCGAATCCCGCACTGTTGGCCTCCGTTGCCTCCCTTTCCCTCGACCCGCTTATCGATAACAAGTTTGTGGCCTGTGACTCGTGAGTGACTGAATCGCTAAGCCCCAAGGTGCACACGCCCCCACATCCCACCAAAAATCCTCAATTTTGCCTTTGTCGAAACAACCCCGCGCACGCACATACGCCGAGTTTGACCTTCAACCAGGCCACGACAAGACCCCAAACTCGCCCATCATGTCTCGATTCTTCCGCGGCGGCGACGACAGCTCCAGCGAGAGCTCCAGTGACGAGGAGGAGCTCTACTCCGAGGAGGAGGAGGAGCAGGAGGTTGGTTCCCAGGACGACTCGGACGAGGGTTCCCAGGATGAGTCCGAGGAGGCCGGCGACAGCGACTCCGACAGCGAGGAAGCCGGTGCCAACAGATTCTTGCGAGATGCATCATCAGACAGCGAAGATAGCGATGATGAGGTTCGAGCCAAAGTCAGGAGTGCAAAGGACAAGCGCCTTGATGAACTCGAAGCCTCTCTAAAGCAGATTGACAACGGACAGAAGAATGGCGACTGGACTCTCATTTCTAATGGTGGGCTCTCAAATTGGATGAAGGAACGATGAAAGAGACTAACTTGAGGTTCAGAATTCGACAAGCTTAATCGCCAAGTCACTAAGCTGCCCGGCAGCAAGCCCCCCAAGCCCTACATTCGAATCCTGGCCGAGCTCGAGGACTTCATGAACGAAGCCTTTGCCAAGCAAAAGGTCACGCCCAAGAACAAGAAGATGAACGCAACCCAAACCCGAGCTCTCAACGCCGTTAAGCAAAAGATCAAGAAGAACAACAAGGAGTTCCAGACCCAGATTGATGCCTATCGGGCCGACAAGGATGGCTTCATGGAGTCATCCGAGGAGGAGATCGTGGTAGCCCCCAAGAAGTCCCAGAAAGTTCCCAAATTCGAGATCGAGGCTGCTCCTGTCGCCGAGGAGGCTGGCGCTGATGATGGCTTCGCTACTGTTGGCAAGGGTGGCAAGACTCTCCAGTATACCCCTGAGAGTATCTTCAAGCATCTCCGCAGCATCATGGACTCTCGTGGTAAGAAGAACACCGATCGCCAGGAGCAAATCAAGGTCATGGAGAAGCTCAACGAGATTGCCAACACGCCCTACCAAAAGATCCGTGTGCTCCTTACCATTGTCTCAGCTCGATTCGATCTCGGCGCTGGCACTGGAAACGTTATGCCTTTGGAGCACTGGAAGGCTGCCGAGAAGGAGCTTTCTTCCCTTCTTCAGGTCCTCGAAGAGAACCGAGACTACCTCGTCGTTGAGAATGCTGAGGAGTGGGATGACGATGAGAAGCCTCCTACTCTACAGCCCGGCCAGAAGTACATCAAGGTGGCCGGTAGCATCGTCTCATACATTGAGCGACTGGATGATGAGCTTGTCCGTTCCCTGCAGAGCATCGACCCCCACACCTCGGAGTATATCGAACGACTGCAGGATGAGGGCGGCCTCTACAACATCATCTTCCGTGGTCTCCTCTACTACGAGTACCTCCGACAGGATGAGACTCTTGACACCCCTCAGGATAGCGTAAACCGAATCGTCATGCGTCGTCTGGAGCACGTTTACTTCAAGCCCGCTCAAGTTGTCAAGACGTTCGAGGAGAACTGCTGGAAGGGAGTTGGTGACTCGGTTGAGTCGGTCATCACCCCTCGAAGCCAGGCCCAGGATGCTGGCAACCTCGTCAATGTCCTCTGCAACTACCTGTTCAGCAACAGCGACGGTATTATTCGTGCTCGAGCGATGTTGTGTCAGGTTTACTTCCTTGCGCTGCATGGAGAATACTACAAGGCCCGTGATATGATGCTCATGTCGCATCTTCAGGAGAACATCCCCAACTTTGATGTCCAGAGCCAGATTCTCTACAACCGAACGCTCGTCCAGGTTGGTCTCTGCGCCTTCCGCAAGGGACTTGTTTACGATGCCCAGAACACCCTTCAAGAGATCTGCGGCAGCGGCCGCCAGAAGGAGTTGCTTGCTCAAGGTGTCATGATGCAGCGTTACGGCCAAGTGTCTCCTGAACAGGAGCGTCTTGAGAAGCAGAGACAACTCCCCTTCCACATGCACATCAACTTGGAGCTGCTCGAGTGTGTATATTTGACTTGCAGCATGCTCTTGGAGATTCCCCTTCTTGCCCAGACTGGATCATCCCCTGACGTTAAGAAGCGCATCATCAGCAAGACTTACCGTCGCATGCTCGAGTACCACGAGAGGCAAATCTTCACTGGCCCTCCCGAGAACACCCGAGACCATGTGATGCAGGCTTCCAAGGCTCTGGCCGCCGGCGAGTGGAAGAAGTCGATTACCTTTATCCACAGCATCAAGATTTGGGATCTCGTGCCCAATGCCGACGAGATCAAGTCTATGCTCTCTAAGCAGATCCAGGAGGAGGGTCTCCGCACATATCTCTTCACTTACGCTCCATTCTACGACACTCTCGCCATCGAAACCCTCAGCAGCATGTTCGAGCTCGACGCCGCCAAGGTGTCAGCCGTTGTTAGCAAGATGATCAGCCACGAGGAGCTTGCAGCCTCCCTGGATCAGGTCACCTCTACCGTCATCTTCCGCAAGGGTGTTGAGCTCAGCCGCCTGCAGAGCCTGGCTCTGGCCCTCTCAGACAAGGCCAGCGCACTCATCGAAACCAACGAGCGCACACTGGAGCAACGAACCCAGGGCACTTCCAACGCCTTTGAACGACAGGGAGGCCGAGGCAGAGGAGGCCAGAGAACAGGCCAGCGACAGGGCCGAGGAGGCGCGCGTGCAGGCGGTAACACTCAGCGACAGGCTGGTGGCACGCAGTTCACGGGTGGTGCGCTGGGTGCGGCCGTTCGTGGTTGATTGGGGTAGAAATTGGAATGAAACCTGAGATGAAGGCGTCTTTGCAGTTGCTTGCATTTTGCATTGGGATGGTTGCTTTTTAATGAAAAGGACGACGATGGACGGACGGATGAATGCACAGAGTGTTCACTAGGTTGAAAGGGAAACATGGTTACATAGAAAACTCGTCAGTCTTTCCACAAGACGTGCGTGTGAAAATGTCTGGGGTGTTTTGTGGTGATGAGTTAAAAGGAACGTCTCATTGCATAAGTGCGTGTTTAGGTGGCCGGGGGTGCCAACCTCTTGTAACCATTGGAATTCAATAGAAAAGATGAAAATAAGTGAGTTGACCTGGTGACTGTGAGATGCTGTCGTAGAAAGATGAGGTGGCTCGCATTCGTCCTCTGATGCTATGCGGCTCAGGGTTTACCCCATCCGTACCTTGTTGGAAACTAATGTACCCTACCTGGGTAGATCAAACAAATCTGGCTTAAACTAAAGCAGAGCATAACGTTGAACAAAAAGGTCCAGCATTGCAACGGCCACCGTTCTCGGCATCTACACCTATCAATCCGGGCTTCTTACCGAGCGAGGGGTCCCTGACCGTTCCTCAAGAAGAAACATTCAAATAGACGGGCCAAGGCTTTACTCAAATAACACAAAGAATAATCCACAGTAGGGTCGTTCTAGCAGCAAGCAGCATGGCAATATCCTTCCAGTTCACCGTCTCACATAATGCTCGCATAATGGTTCCGGACTTTTTGTGGTTCACCGAGGGTGCCAGGTGCGTTAACCCGCCCGCGCGGCTCGTCGCCACTCACACAGCGACGCGCCGGCAATGACTAAGGTGGCGCGCGGGCTTTTTCTTTGGGGGTTGTAATTGGGGACGCTTTGTATGGCTGGAGGAGCCTGGTCTGGGTTTAGCCTGACGGTGGTGAATGGGTTTTTAAGTAGGGGTTTTCTTCCCTCTTCTGTTGAAGGAATTGAAAGGGAAATCTATGTTGTTTTAGGAGATTTGACTCTTTACTGGTTTAATATCATCTTCTTCCTTTGTTTTTATGAGTACCTGTTAGAGAACCTGTGAGGAGGTGTGCCATGAGGACTCGCTTCCATCTGAGCAACGCCATTTACAAGACTTTTACTTGCGCTCCACGACCCAGGAGATTCCCTGCGACTCTGAACAACACGGCAAAGATTGCGAGCTTTTCGACTTGGCCGAAATCAAATATCCCTGCCGCAAACATGTCAGCCACGAGCGAAGCCTCGACGCCTCAGAGCAACCTAGTAAAGCCCGAGAATGAAGCCGCCAAGTCTGCGGCAGAGGAGCTTCCCCCGCTCTCAGACCATGACTTTAGGATATACAACCATCTAGCCGAGAAGATGGAATACTTTGTAAGATGACCAGACTATCCAGAACCAAAAAGAATAAAACAAAAGAAAGGACTTGGGGTATAATCTCACAGAAGCTAAAACAAACAAAAACAGCACAACAACTTCCGCCGCTCGTGGACCCTCCTCTGGACAGCCTGCACCACCGGCCGCCGCCCGCAAAACATGTCCCTCCGCCAATTCATCTCCGAGGGCCTGCAGTTCGCCGAGCACCTGACGGTGCACCACGGCATCGAGGAGACGTACGTCTTCCCGCACCTGGCCAAGAAGATGCCCGAGTTCCGCAACGGCAAGGGCGGAGGCGCCGCCGAGCTGCTCCGCCAGCACCGCCAGATCCACGCCGGGCTCGACGGCTTCGAGGCCTACCTCAAGGCCTGCCGTGCGGGCGAGGTCGACTTCTCGCTCGACGCGCTGAGGGAAAAGATGGAGAGCTGGGGGGACGTCCTGTGGACGCACCTGGACCAGGAGGTCAAGACGCTCGGGGCCGAGAACATGCGCCGGTACTGGACCAAGGAGGAGGTGCTGAGGCTGCCAATGTAAGTGGCGTCTCGGTACTGACGACTTGGGTGTTTGAAATGTATCCAGTATCTTTGTTCTCCTTGTCCCCAGCCAGCTTGGGGTTGATACACAACGTCTTATAGAAGAGCGCTCTGCAAGGTTAGAGTCATGTGCTGTTAATTGCTTCTCGTCTAGCGATACCTAATATACCATATTCTACCTAATTGCTATGTATATGAATGTATGAATGCTTCCTCTGAGAAACAAATCCTCTCATTATCGCGAAATGAAAAAGCGATCCGTCTGTTGGTCCTAAATTGAGGGCTTATCCAAAGCCCATCCCCAAATTTTATTTGAACCTTTGTCTTCTAATATCCAACCTGGCTTCCTTTCGAAACAACCATACGGATTTCCCACCCGTCCTCTTTCGATGTACTGTCTCGGTATCGACCGTGTAGGGTTCGTCTTGAATGCTGAATGTTCCTCTTTTCGAATTACACAGCAATCGCCAGCAACCTCAACGCCTTCCTATCAAGCAGTCTCCCGCCACAAATTCTTCATAAGAGCAGCAGAGGGATAAAACGCCAGGGCGCCCACAGCAAACTCGGGAAGGAAACCGTCGCCAAAGCCCCAGTGAACAGTCAAAGGTGCCCAGGCCAGCGTATGCGTAAAGTTGGTAAACCACTCGTCCTTGTACTCCTTCTCAGCGACTACGTCTGCGGAGGGGGTCCTGCGCTTGCGCTCGACGAGAGCACGGAAAAGCTCCATGAAGACGTATGCGCCCCATGATCGGACGCTGACAATGGAGAAGCGATTCGAGGTCTCGGGCGACACCTTCAAAACGCCCTTGCTGGCGAACCAAGCCGTGGCCTCGCCAATGTGGTAGGCAATGAGAGAGATAATCTGGAGCGCCTCGACGGTGGTGTTGAATTTGCTTGGCTTGGGAGTCTTCTCATTCGCCTCGGACGCATCGGCGGGCTTGCGCAGACGTAGCAGCAGGTCCTTGGCAGCAATCCACATAGCTATGATTCCCCAGAGGCGGTTCATAGTACGCCACTCGCCAAGCATGTCGACGAAAGCCTGGAGGCGCTTCGAGAGCGAAAGGGCGAGCGTTGCCAATGGTGGAGATGACGCGGTGCCGAGCACGACGGTAGTAGACGGAGGAAGCTGAAATGCGAGCTCGATGAGTTTTCGGGCAGAGTGACGGAGAATGGTGCGGCCGAGGATATCGAGACTCGCGCCCGTGAGACGAGCCGTGTATGCAGTGAAGAGGAGGACGGTATCGGTGCCGCCGCGGGTGCGAAGGCACCGATGGAGGTGCTGGACGAAGGCATCGGCCTTGGAGGGGGTCGATGCGATGGCTGAGGTGAGCGTGAATGGCGCCGATTTCTTCTCTGCCGTGTCGTGGTCGGGCTTCCTGGCTGGTGAGGTATGCGAGTTGACAGATTCGGAGAGAGGCAGCTGGGCCTCAACGGCGAGGGCGGGGGGTTCGAGGGCGGTTTCTGACATGGCGGCGAGAGGATGGGGATATCAATTAGGAAAGGAAAGATAGAGACACAAAGGAACACAAGGAAAAAGGAATAAAATAAAGGAGGGCTGAGTTCGTCTTTGGCGGTGGGAATGGTCTCATGCAATGGATCAAAGGCGGTGGTACATATCCTGAGCTGCAAGTACCAATACCCATGCCAAGTACCTAATCGATCGCATTGGTGGCCGAGGGCGGCGTGGGCAAAAAGTTGTCAACGGGCAGCAGGAGCAGGTGCAGCAGTCCGCAGTCCGGCAGGTCCCACGCTGACCCCTACCTACCCTGGCCGAGAAACCCCGGCTCTTGGTGCGGTCCCTCCTGCCTCGGCAGGCTCCTGACTATGATTCGTGGGGGGGAAGGTGGGATGGCTTGGATGGAATTCTTGGAAGCGTGGACGAGCGTGGGAGCAAGGCCGCACCTACCAGCATAAAAATTCTTACTATTCACTTGTAGGTACCTCTCTTAAGTAGAAGGTACAGTACAGAGCAGTGGGAAAGAACCAGGAAGTTGGCAGGGACCCCTTCTTCCCCACGACTCGGTACATTCGACGTATGTACTAATTCACTAAGTTAGCAGGTGCGTTGGCTGCTGCAACTGCTTCCCCAACTCCCGTGGCCCTGCATCCGAGACCTCGGTAACTGGGACGGATCTCCAATACAACCTTGGCAATTGGAGGAACGCGCCTCGTCCCTGTGCTGTGCCTGACTTTTTTTTAAAAAAGACTCTTTCGAGATGGATGCATGTCTCGTTGAAAAGATGGCTCCTTTGCCCTTGTCATTTTCTTATCAGATGGTGCAGCGGTCCGCCGACTTTCGGGACCGTTAAATTGCTGGGTTATTACGTAGCTCTGTTCCACCATAGAGTGGGCGGGCGAAAAGAGGGCAGACAGCCCGAGGCATTTTTCATGCTGCTTCTCTGTTCTTGTCATGACACCAGAAGAGGCAAAAATAAGGACATGGTGAGAATTTCAGGTGAGAATAGGGCTTAGACGGCACGAGAATAAAGCCCAGCTCGGAGCTCCCCTGGATAGGTAGCTTGTGATGTCGCTCATGGCCCAGGTGATCAACTTGCAAGTTTCACAGGACCAACAGTTCGTTCACCTTGTCGCAGTTCCCCACACTCTACGGAGTACTAGGGTACCTCATAAATGGCCTCTTCAATCTTGAAGCCAGGAGCTCAAGCCAGATGCAGAAATGGAAATAAAAGACACCTATTTTGCATTATGGAAGTTACCCTTTGAGACATTCCGGATCGGCCTGCACAACTTCTATGGTTCGTGATAAGAGATCTGGATCGCGACCTTGACAGAGCCCAGATACTTACATTCAAACACTAGCCCAGATTTAGCCATGTTTTCATCTGCATCTTCCCAATGTGAACAATAACTAAGTTACGACCTGCGCCTTTGAGTTGCTTGCCTGGGTAGGTAGGTATTAGGATACGTGCAAGCCCTGTCTGCTGAGGGGCTTGTCAGCAAGCATTCTGCAGAGTTTGGCCAACAATTGATCTTTGATCTTTTATCCTTTGGGCATGTCCTCTGGAGTAATTACTACAACCAACAATACATCGTCTCATTCATATCGTCTCCTGCAAGCTCTTGGTTGAAATCGCAACTGCTCATGTAAGCTGTACAGTTCAGGCGATGAGGCCATCCCCTAAATGTTGCTACGTGGCTCGGTTTCCGGTTTCACTGGCGAACATTGCACATTACATTGCATAGGTCCAAGCGTTGTTGAATTTCGGATCTCCTTCATATCATCAACATATCTAGAAGATCGACTTTTAGTCAGTGAGCGACATCATGTTATAGATGGAATGATGCCTTGTTTTTTGCTTAGCTAGTGGGGGATAGATAGAGACTTTGGGGTGATGCCCCGCAGCTTTGGGGGCTCTAAACCGCGCCATTCATTCGTCTTTGATTGACTCACCTCTGGCATAGAATCGCAGCTTTTACTTTCCATTGGCAATAAGGGGAGGGACAAAGAGACAGGATTCATACATTATTTGTGCTCCCAAGTCCCAATCTTAGTCATCGGCGAACAATTGGGCTTTGGCTTGGCCAGACTCACTCCCAGATCAGTCCTCGCATGACCAGATACTCTACCTGGGCACCTCCAGACACCCTTATTTTAAGCCATCATCATGGCATCGAAGTGGACATTCACGACTGTCCCCGACGTCTTCACCGAATTGGTCGAGCTTGAGCACCTCTACCCCGGCAACAAAGTCACCACTCAGCCCCATCTTGGTCTTATCCCTGGTCAGAAATACCCTTCGGACGATCCCTCTGCGGTTGACCAGCGCGACTGGGTCCGTTTCGCAGCCTATGTGAGATGGCTCAATGAGAAGGCCTCAGATAATGTGGTCTACAAAGTCCTCTACCTGACACGCCATGGCTACGGCTATCACAACAAGAAGCACGCCGAAGTTGGCACAGTGGAGTGGGATGTGAGTGACTCCCCCAATACTTCTAATCTCACCTTTGTATGCTGACTAGATGATAGACCAGGGTGTCTTTTCTGAATGGCGATGACAAGGAGACGTGGTTTGACGCCCATCTCACAGACGTCGGGATCCAACAGGTCCGCGACCTCGGCACCTTCTGGCTGGACCTCGTCGCCCAGGACGGCGCTCCCCTCCCCCAGACGCTGTACACCAGCCCCCTCGCGCGCTGCCTCCAGACAACAGACTACATCTTCAAGCCCCTGATGCAGGCCCACGGGCAGCCCTTCCGCCCGCTGGTCAAGGACCTCATCCGCGAGCGCATGACGCTGCACACGTGCGACTTCCGCCGCCCCGGGTCGTGGATCCGCGAGAACTGGCCCGCCTACACGCTGGAGGACGGGTTCGCGGACGAGGACACGTTCGGGAGGGACGGGCACCTGGAGACGGACGATGAGCACGTGGCGAGGAAGCAGAGGGCGCTGGAGCAGATCTGGGACGACGGGTGCGGGAAGTTTGTGTCGCTGACGGTGCACTCGTACGCGATTGAGGCGATACAGAAGGCCTGCGGAGGGAGGCCGTGTCGGACGAGGGAGGGGACGTCGCTTGGCATTTTGGTGAAGGGGGAAAGAGTCATCAATGGGGTTTAGGGTTGGTTTTCTCGTGTTGAGGGGTGGCATTTATTGGTTCAAGGGTCGTTGAGATGTTTCGTCGACGTTGTGGATTTGTGTTACTCGAATTATAGAACTCTTCTTTCTCATGGTACTGGTATCTATTTGATGCGTAAACCACATCAGGTCGTACTATGCTCCTGCTTCAGTCAGTACTTGACTAAGACTACCCCAGCGTAATATCTGGGTCTCACAAGTCCCTGCTTCGAAACAAAATTACTCTGAAATATATGTCATAGGTGCAAGCAATCGGAATATGAGCATTTGGATAAAGCGGCCAGGGTTTAGGGTAGCCAACTTGCTTGGAAGTTATCTCACTATAAAGACGTCGGCTATATTTGGGTGGGTGTAGTAATGGCACATGGAGAGAATAGAACTAGGTAGAATAATAATATTCAATAAGGTATGTGATTATCTAGTGGAAAGTGTACTGCATCAAAACCGTCTCCCCAAGTGTGTAGTCGCCACAAAATCGTGGCCGCCGTGTAAAACATGATCGAACAATCCAAACCCATGCTATTCTTTGCGAATTAAGATGCACCAAAAAGGTATTCAGTATCTACTTAGATATTTAGTAGCTCCACATGAATGACAATGTAAATCATCTTTATACTTTGTTCTGCTAAACGCCTCTCACAGCCCAATGACATTACCTTATACTAGTAAGCTGTGAACCAAAGCCTGGTGACCTGGTTAGACAGCAGGACTGAAGGAAATATACCTTGATTATACCATCCTGTGAAACTTAACGGGTTCATATTCTGCAATATTGTCTCCTCAACCGAAATGTTACTGTCGTTGGTGTACGGAGCACTGTATAGAATAGGAATTGAATACGAAGCGTAGTACAAGTTGCTCGTATTGCCCACTCTTATCCGTTGTTCGAGCCACCGAGACATTTATTCTCCGTGCGTGTGCAACATTCGAATTCGAATTCATTTACGTTGTATTCAGGAGTAGAAGCAACCCCTGGCGACAGGGAACTCGAGAGGCACGGTTTGTCGTGTTGGTCACCACCCTGTGGTACATGGAATGCATGTAGCCAGCACTGGGAACCTATGGAAAGACGACGAATATATGAAAGGTATTTCGATGAAAAGTCGAATACGAGGAAAGGGTAGGAAATACTTGCGAGCGCCATAGTGGAATTACAGCAGATGCTTCGGTGTGCTGGGTGATATCTGCAGCTTAGGGATCACGATGCAGAAGCAGAGCGTTTACGTCCCCAAAGGGTGGACTCATGCAGGGATTTCTTATTCTGGGTTGCATCGTTTCCTCCGATGAACCGACCAGACTTGCTCGTTCCGGTCAAGGACTGTTTCTTCCGAGCACATGGACGAGTGGTCGCCAAGACGGTTGGCGGCACGCACTGCTCAGTCGTCAGGAAATGGGGAGACTAGACGAAACAACGCAAAACGAAACAGCGGCTTCCTTTTTGGCGAACGGTGATTTGTTGCGGCGAGGGAGAGGAGTAAAAACTTGTTTCTTCTTCACGGCTTCTACGGGGAATTGTTTCCTCACTTGTTTAGCCTGCAGGTGAGAGAGTCCGAAAATGGGTGTGCCTAGCCTCCACTGTGCAGGTTTCTGTTCTGTGCAGACTTTTGGTGTTTTTCGACCAGTCCAGAGCAACTTGGCCGACGGGGGGGAAACAGGCCAGCAGGTAGTCTTCGTAGTCTTCACCGTCCACCGCAAGAGACTAACGAATGGGCGGAAGAGAGAAACGAACGTTCTAAGCCGAATGAGGCGCTGGACGTTTTGGTCCTCAGCGCAACTCAGCTGGGTCGGGTCGGGGGGGGCTGCTAATAGGGTGGAGTTTTTGGAGTGACCTGAAATAAGACGGCTTCGGTTTTGGCAGAAGCGCCACAACTGGGACGTTGTCTTTAAAATTATTACTTTTGGCAATCTCGTGATTGGGTCAATGGTTGGTTCCGTTGCAGTTCCCTTGCAGTGTGCCGGGGTGGTGACTGGGCGTCTGCTGTTGCCGGGAAGCGGGAGAGATGAGAGAGAGAAGAGGAGACATCCGGAGACGATGCCCTGCCTCCTCCTCAGCTTGGTTGAACGTCATGGGGTTAATTATGCATACATTGAACGGTGTGGAGAGTGCCGATAACCGAATCGTCTCCCCCGTATGTTTTCCTCTTAGTATTCAACGTTGATTCTTGTAGATCACTTCAATACGAATAACCACGACTGCCGATCTCGTCCACCAAGAGACCTCCCTCATCCCCCTTCCCGCACTGCCGTCTCACGGCCAAGACGATCTGATGGCCAGGCCCCTTGGCCCCCTTCTAGATTGCAACCAAACCCCTGTCCATCAGCTTTGCCAAGACGGGAAACGCTGGCTCAGGAACAGAGGTCGCTAGCCTGGGGCGCCATCTCTTTTAAGGTACGACGTATTCAGGTAACGCACGACGTCAATGGCCAGCTTCATGTTCCGGTGGCAGCGGGGAGTGTGAAAGAAGTTGCCCAGCGTTCTCGTCCTCCTGATCTTTTTTTTTTCTCCGAATGGGCTGGTGCTACGCTCTGCCGTTGATGTCATCCCCGGTTGGGAGTAGGCAGGTAGTGATAAGCATGGTTGCACGTTGCACGGGATGGACTTTGGGCATCTTCCTCTTAGCCAACCTACATTTTCGGGTATCACGGGCAAGGTCAGACAGACCCAGAGACGGCTGATGAATTGACGACTACAGCACAGCTTGGATACGGGATGTGACCTGACTATCATGTGCGATAGACCTGCCAAACAGGGAGAGCATAGATCTGTGGCTGGACCGGGCTGAGATGAGATGGCCCTGCTGAGGGGTCATGTCACGTACAGCAGATAGGACCGACCCGGATAGTAGAGTTGCGATGATGTAGCTATTCTCGCTTCACCCAGCATCCTCAGTCTGCCTTGATCCAACAAACGTCTACGTGAGGTCAGTGTCGTCAACCACCTCGATGCCATCACCACCATGTTTCACCCTCCTCAACCAAGACACAGCTCTCCAACCGTGCAAGCAGCCCGCTTGCGCAAATGGTTGGCGCCCAGTGGTCCCTTCCTTATTAGGTAGTTGGCTGGGGGCTGCCAAACTACCAGATCGGGAAATGAGCTGCGGACGTCCGCTCGCCTGGCGCCTGCCTTTTTTTAGGTTAAAAAGTCAGGGGGGTTTGTTTGCTTGGATGAATTGGAAATATCTTACTTTGGTAAACTGTCTACACGATTCAGTGACTTCTTTTGAGAATGATACGACTTTGCTCACCTGAGTGACTTTCACGACTCGGGTCCAGGACAAGGGTAGCTGTGCGTCCAAAGCAAGCAGTTCAGCCTCCTTGACGGAGTACCTTACGTTCTCAGAGATCGTCTCTGAGATCTCACCAGGAGATGCCCGTCCCCCAAACGGGGTCTCCCCCCTCCCCTCTTCTCTCTTGTGCTCCCATCGCCCCGGTCGAGAGCATTGTCCATGTTCATCATGACCCATAGCCTTGCTCCCCACGATAGCCCCGACTTTAGCGCCAGGGACAAGGCAGGGGGGGGGGGGGGGGGT